>JABFPJ010007017.1:0-10332 GCA_022817425.1 Gryon sp. ZL-2020 | reverse complement strand
GCAGGGATGGGGAAAGGGCGCGTAAGTGGTGCGCAATTTTGCGCCAAATAGCCAAGCATTCGCGAGCGAAAAAAAAGGGAGTTGGTTAGTGGAGCAAAAAAGTTCGCTACTGAAAAACGTAAGAGATGACGAGTGCTTGGGTAACAAATATATATCCCACTCCACGTGGGACCCGGCAAAAAGTTGCGGCCCACGAAAAAAGGACACGGAAGATGGAAGCGTCATAAAGCAGAATGGCGACGAAAACGCGAACAAAACGTGTGATTAAGTGTCGCAGTGCAATTTCCGCTTCTTCTGCATTTTACCAAATTCAATTTTCAATACAGTTTGTTACAAATGTCTAAATTGAATTTAATTTCAATCATAGCATTGCGTGTGTGTGTGTTTCATCGACAAAACAAACTTGGCCAAATTTAATTTGGGTTATTCTGGGTCAGTGATACGGGTATTGATGAGTCATTTGCAGAGCATGAAAACTGGATCTTTGGTTGGGTTTTGTAAAAATAACGTTTACTTGATGGGCTATTTTTAGCTTAACAGTAAGATTTAGCCGTATTGTCGGAGATCAGGCTTGCGTCAGACTGGAGAAAGTCTTGGCGAAATAAACGCGCGTTGAAAGGCCACGGCTTTGTTCAAGGAAGAATACCAGGCGCCATTCTTTCCGCGTCGCAAACAATTCCGTACGATCATTTGCTCATGTGCATATTAATTATCATCATTTCAGAGTCACTCATGTAAATATTAAGGGAAATAAAAAAGGTAATATCGTGGATAACTTTTCATTTCAGGAAGTAATGAAATTTCAATTAAAATTAATGAAGATTATTCAAACACGTGTAATTACTATAAAAAATGCAGTTTTATTCATATTTTGAAATGATGAGCCAAAAGTTCTACAAAAATAAAAAAATGTTATGTTATATAACGTTTGAGTGTAAATAGTAATTACATAAGATTTCGAGTATCTGTGAATGTGAATGAAAATATATTACTGTAGAGTTAAATTGAATAACTTGGAAAATGTGTTTGATGATAACCAGGAAATGAAAATAGATACGATACCGTCCTTCCAGATCCAACTAATATTTCCTGTCTGTGATGCATAGGCATAATTTGTCGACGCGTCACTCACGTATCACAATGATGGCAACTGACGGCAACATGACGATTTTGTCATCAGAATGGTTACTACTATTTACAGTAATTAGAATAGTTCCTGTTAGTAATATTTCATGTAGACCAAGTTTGCAATCTCTCAAATAGAGTATAATTTTCAATTATAAATCAAAAAGTAAAATGTCTCTACTTCATTTAATTTAATTTTATTATTTGAATGAATTAAACTTAAAAAAAACATTGAAGATGTAAATTGAATGAAAATGTTGACTTGTTCAACTGATCTGAAAATGATCTTCAAATCCGAAATACCGGTAAATTGTGATTTTACAGTGCAACCAACGGTGTTTGTGATGGAGTTCTGTTTTGCATATGTAACGTTTGGCTGTAAGTCTACCGATGTTGATATTACGATTAGAAGGCAATATAAAGCTGCGCTTTATCGGAAATGACCTATTTCCGAAGATTCCGATAGATGTTATCTCACTTATTCGGCCAATACTGTCGATTGGCCGCAACATACTTTGTACTTATCCTTGTTGCGAGAGTTTCGTAATGAATCCTCATCGTTTGAGCTGAAGTTGCATACGCATTTTGCAAACGCAGCCAATACTTGCAACTGACAACCAAATCCATCGATATTGGCTGTTGGGTGCTTCCGAACGGTGCGATCTGCACGTCAAACGGACGGTTTTTTTTCTTTTTTTTTATGTTTCGTATTTTATAGTCCGCAGTTTTTTGAATGGTCAGGTTTATCGGTCGGTTTTCCAATTCAATGACTCCCGAAGAGATACATTTATGAAGCTTTTGTTTACAGCACACAAATTTTGTTCATAGCATGTGTATTATCTTATGTTTGCAGTTAATTTTGATTCGCCGAGTGAATTAGAGTTTTTTGAACTCATCCTTTTATCGCGCTGATAATACCGATGATTAATATAATCGACAACAATTTTGCACAATTCAGCATTTAATAAAACCCATTAATCAAGTAATAACACAATTAAATGTAATTGCACTTTTATGCTAATGAATTACATTACTTTATTACAAACTGCAATAATGTACTTTCGAGTTTCAAAGTGAACTTGCATCTTGGAAATCTAAAAAACGAATGAATTAGTGAGCGCTTTTTTTTCTCGCAAAATATATACCGCAGTTATGACGAAAGTTGTACTTAGAGATAAATAACGTTGACATTTATGCGCGTTTAAGTATTAAACGTGCAAATCCTACGCATAAGCTTCGTTTTTCGCTGCCCATTTGTCCTTGATTTGAGATGCACGCGCATGCAATTTTGCACTCCAAACTGACTCCTTCTAACCACCTTCGTGGTTCTTCTTTCTTTCTCTCTCTCTCTGTCTATGCATTCGGCGTTCGTAGATATCATTTATGAGGAGCAGACACGTCATCTTCATTGATATTGCTTCGCCAACTGTCGACTCCGGTTCTCTCGCTCTTCTCGTACAGCCGCGCACACACTCAACTACGAACTTGGCAGCGAAATTCAAACTCCGTGTATCCGTTTGCGTCACGTACTCAACGTTATTATCATCATCGACCCATCATCACCGAATATACTAATGGCGGAATTGCACAAAGTGCGCTTCAACATCGAACGTGGGCTATTTGCAAAAAAGAAAGGGGAAAAAAAGTTTGTGCAAATGTTGGCAAGCTATTTTTTGTTGCCGCACTTTCAAATAAAATAACTATTTTCCGCAGATATAAATGTATAAATGGAATTCAAACGACTGCATTTTTGCAATGAAATAAAAATACTTAAATCATCTGATAAAGTGTATAAAATGGGTACGAGTTGAAAAATTTAATTTATTTCAACATTTTTTGCGAATTCATGTCTAAGACTATAAATTGCTATCGAAATAACCGTTCGATTTATCGGCTTTATCTGATAACTGGTCATCGTGAAAATTACATGAGAAACTGATACCTCTTTAACTTCCCTCGCCAGTTTATTCTCACATGATCTTGCAGGACCTCGGTGTAGAGGTTAACGAATTCGTGTATAACAGTTCGCTTGTTGGCTTTTGAATAAACGATAGTCGGATATTATTTAATGCCTTGCCAGCATCCGTTTAATTAGATACAATCGACTTCAAATCAACTCAATTATTTTAATCAATTTGAATTGAAATACGTTTCTCTTCAATTTTGTACAAACATTTTTTTTTTTGCGTACAAACTTGAATAAAAACAGTATTTGCATCTGCCGCTCGTTTTATCGGAAATATATGTCTTAGAAGCTATTACTATTCATAGACGATTGCAGTGGAAATTTTTTTTTGCGCTTGGAAACTTTCGTTGAATTCGATTAAAGTGTTTATCATCGGCGTCTCTTATTACAAAGCCATTTCCACGGAGCTTATCGATATTTAATTTAATAATAGTTTGAACTTTCGATGATCGAATGCCGATGATTTGAATGAAAATGGGCTTTTACGAAGTCACGTTTCCAAGACATGACTATTGCGCGCAACATCCAGCGTTACTGCGACTATTGTCGCGCGACTACAATTTGCATTAATCGCGAGCTGCACAACCGATAATTCGATGATTCGTGTGCTACGCCAAATGTTCATTAAATAATTATACCCTCATTAAATCGCGAACACGAATATGCTTCTATGGACGCGCGCGACGCGTAGGAGTTGAATGCCGCGCAAACGCAAGGGACGCGATGATGAGGTTTGCGGCTTTGAGGTTAACCATTGAAAGAGAGAAAGAGAGTGAGACAATGAGAGACAGAAGTTTAGTGGTTTAGATTGTCTATGAAAGTCTTTGTAAGGCGGTTATTAATCTAATCTGACTCTGTCAAATAATCCATGCTTTTGAGCAATTTTTCATCGTTGAGCGTGTTAGAGAAGTTTCTCTATTTTAGAGCGCGTTAGAGCATTTCTCTATTTTAGAATGTTTTAGAGAAATTTGTATATTTCATAGTGTTTTAGAGAAATTTCTCTATTTTAGAGCGTTTTAGAGCATTTCTCTATTTTAGCGTGTTTTAGAGAATTTCTCTATTTTAAAGGTTTTAGAGCATTTATCATTTTAAAGCATTTTAGAACAAAACTCGATTTAGAGCGTTTTAGAGCATTTTTTAAAACTTAAGCATTTTAGAGCATTTTTCAAAACTTAAGCATTTTAGAGCATAAATAACAAAATGGATGCAAAATAATAATCAAAACATAGCTGCACTATAACTAAACTTGTATATATTTATTACAAGGAAGATATCTTGACTTTGAAATTCGATTATGAGGAGCAAAACGACTGACTTATTAATAGATACTAATTATCGCTGAAGCGCTGAGAGGCTTTCGCACACGTGCATTCACCTCGAGCAGTTTACATGACGTCTCTTGGCACTGCGGAATAACGCATGATAACGCTGATGCCGCGATCGCGCGGCATCAGCGCCTGTAACACGTACACATTATTTGCCTCACCTGATCGGACAAAGCACGTTGACTGAGCAGCGCAAGAAAAAACTGCCCATTATCTATAATAGACTTTTTCACGCCCGTTTTGAATTGATATGGAACAAAAAAATTTTAACGCAATTAACCGCACGGGATTTTTTTTCTTCGTGTTCACTTTCTTACGCGTTATTTGTTCTACGATGTAATTATATAAAGGTGAAACATGTTTTTGCGTGAGTTACTTTAAGTATAAAAAATTTTTTTTTCTGCATTTATCAGTAAAAAATAGTTTATTTGGATAGTTAAAGTTGGAATTTATAGTTTATTTTATGTGCTTTATTTAGGGATGGCTTATGATCAACAAAAGATATAAAATGACAAAAGGCAAAGGGGGTTAAAATGCATTATTTGGCCGCTTTTTGTGTCGGCTAACACGTAACGGGTAACGTCGTAGCGGCGTACTCGTTGTTAATTAGCGTCTAATTTACAATTGGCGAGATCTGGCTTTCTCGCACATACACCTTGCATGATAATGCACGATAATACTTTGGATACACGTGTGATCTGAAAACCCCGGCTTTTGCTTATTTCAGGGAATTATTTAGTGAGTGTATTGTTTCAGATAAAAAAAATGAACCTTCAAGATAATGAACTAACGCAAAATATGTTAGCAATGCGAAAAATGTATTAATTACATGGAACCATGCAAATGAAATAGAAAAAAAAAAGAAAACGAAACAAGGAAGAGGAAAGTTGAAATAGTTTGTGTCGAATGTAGTTCAGGGGTCCAAGGTCATAAATATTAGCGACCCTTCTTTCCGTGTCACGGACAAATTCTGCTGACAATTTGATACCCTTTCGAACTTGCTGAGCCGTAAAAATTGCATCAATCCGTGACTGGCGTTGTGTCCTATCTTCAAACATTCGAAATGCACCTTTATCCGACAATCCTCTTTCCTTTATTATCTCGCAAAGTACTGAAAGCCAGTTACTGTTTGTCTTAGGTTTCACTAAAAGGGCGTTGGGAAGCTATGCGAGATCCAACAAAAGGACGCCAGAAACGCCAGTAGCGACTAAGGTTAAAGTCGAATCAAAGGCATTCCAATCGTGTTGATTTGATCGTCCGGCGAATTGTTTCTTCTCCGCAGGCGGAAGCTGAGTAAACGACCGAACAGTTTCACGGCGTTTTAGCTTTTCGGGTGGAAGTGCGTTATTAAGGGCCCAGAAAGTTCGCCTATAAGCAAATAGGCCGTGTAATTTCTCTACAAGATGACGGACAAGAAAACCTTTAAACCTTAGCGTTGGCCCCAACTATTCGCAACAACGCGCATTCTCATATTCTTCAGATCAAATTAGAGTACAAACCCAAAAGCTCAAGTTGGGTTGAAGAGATTATTTGGACGGGGAAACACGACGTCGATCATTTTGAATTCTACGGGTGTTTGTTTCGGTTTCCAGGGATATGGCATTAATTTTGACGGTCGATCAAGATGGATGGGATTTAGGGGTAGTATTATATTGAAAGGGGCGTCACGGGGGATATGCCGCTTCGTAGCGACCATTTCCGTCCACTTTAATTGAAACTCCCCGATTATGCAGTATTTATTTCAATTTCTTATTGATGCCTACAGTTGTTACACGTCAAAACATCCCATCTTTTTCCCCCGGTTTAAATGTACAAAATTTGTCTAAGTAAATATGGCTTTTTATACTTACTTTAGATTACTTTCAAGTATTTTAATCTTAGGAATTAACAGGTTTAAATTAAATATGCAGAATAAAATGTTCACTTTTGCAATGAAAGAATTTGAATTTCAAAAGAAACATAATTCGCATTTTCAGCTCGGCAGAAGTTTGACTTGAAAAGTTTAATTGTTAATTTAAGCGTTTCAAACAAAGAATAACAATTGGCCTTTTTTTCATCTGAATAACGATAAGTATCTAATTGCAATAATAGGAATTGTTCTCACGATGGTTCTTTGTGTATCATATTCACATGTAAATATGCTAAGATCACACTGGAATCAATATATTTCGCAACCAATGAACAATGGCGTGTATAAGCATACCTTCCAGCAGACTCTACAAAAAACATTCAATTTACGTATACTCATTTATTGAAACAAACACATTAGCCTAAAAGCACAAACACTCCTACGTTTATAAATCATTTGCTCAACTTTTAACTGTACGCTCAATTATGTAAAAACAAAGTCAATTTCGTTTCCACTCATTTGACCTCAAATGACTCATGGAATGAGTATTTAAGTGTCTGATGGATATAACATTGCAATGAACTTTTGTGAAATAAAATGAGAATAAAGCTAACGGTAGATAAACGATAAACATATAAAAGAACGCATCAAAAGTGTTTAATCATAGCCTCACCTGATTTATTGGCAGTTTTAGTAAGGCTTTGCGAGATTTATTAGGTCCTTCGTTTATCAATATTTTAAGGACAGAAATCACTTTCATCTGCACATACCTTTTTTTCCAATCAATATTTACGTATTGCGTGTGTTTTTTTGCATTTTTATCATCCAATAAAATGATATACCCTTTTTTTAGTACGATCATTTCAAATAAGAGTTTTGATTGTTTCCATATACGCTTTCATTGATTGAGTTTATTATGTTTTTCAACACGCGGATGTAATAATGTTTGGAAAATAGCGAAGACCAAAATTCCCAGATATAATACGACGGAAAATATTCTCTCGGAAGGTTAAATAACCTCATATGCATATACGTAGTAGCCGATTACAGTAATGATGGGACATAATACGTAACATGTTCCACAAGATATGTACTAAGGGCATGAACACCTTGGCGGTGAGACGAGGAGCGGGAGCAAGAGAAAGGATTGCGAATGTGGCCCAAGGCTGCAGATTACGTACAGTAACGCGATACACTGCTCTATTGTACGTGCGGACAAAATCTTCTCTTCTCGAGTTGACCGTTTCTTCTCTCGTCTCTCCAGTGTCTTTTTTATTCTAAAAAAAGACCTAATACACCTGTGTGTATGTGTGTGTGTGTTAAATAAAACACAAAAAGAACGTCTTGTTGGCGATTCTGCGCAGTGCTAGACTTCACTGCTGATGATATTCTCAAGCAAATGTAAAAGCTGATATCTTATGCTTTTTGTACACTTATTTAAATGAAAAATGAGCAAATAATGTCGGCGCTGGAATTTCGCATTTTTATCGCCGTTCCAGTCGATTAGAAAGTTTTTTAGATCGCGTAATTGTTCGATTAGATTTGAAACCACATGTTTTTGTGAAATCAGTGCGAATAAAGTCGTTTGAATGTATTTGAAAAGAAAATGAAAAATATATTTTTAATATATTTTGAATATATTTTGTTCATACAAATATATTTGTTGTAAATTCATAATATAATCCTGATATATTTTCAATATATTCATAATATATTTGAAAATATATTAAAAATATATCAGAATATATGTATAATTATAATTACAATATATTATAAAGTATGTTTTCAAAATATATTAAAATATATTTGCAATATATTTTACGTTTTGCCAGACTATAATGAGAAAAGTTAATGTTTGATTCTAATTGTAAAAAGGTAATAAAATGTCTGGCGTGAGATGTTGCAGTGTTTCCTTTCTCTTGCCACGCCCTGACCTCGTCTCTTCTCAAAGTATATACGCATCTTAAAAGTGCGACTGACTGATCCAATATGCGCCTAGGATATTTTTCGTATTTATCCCGGTGTCAGTTTGCATGTTTCAGTTCGCCAAACATCGGCGGATATTTTGTCTCTCTGTTCGATTGCTTGCACTGAGGTGTTGCGAATACACGTTTATGTATGCAAATTGATCAAAGTTATCACTACTAGATACTCATATACATCCGCATTATGATAACGTACCCCCGAAGTATACAAGAGAGAAGTTTGCAGCAACTCGTAACTTGCGACCTGCAATCTCATAAATCGTTACTTCACGCACACTCAAAATTCTCAAGCGATATAAACATGCAACGCATCACTCGCTTCTTTTTCTTCTTCATAAATTATTTTGTCGCCGCATTATAAATAAATTGTTCATTAACCCAAAAGGTACATTCACTTCAATTCATTAAAGTTGAAAATATTGTTATGATATACTTGTTGTTAATCTTTTAATTGATTAGCAGTATAATATATTATAAAAATGATATTAAATGCAATATCTATATTGATTTATATGAATATACATTCGCGAGAATGATAAATCAGCAACTAATTATCGAAATAATAATACGCTGCAATTGATAGAATATTTATTGAATTGACTTACCTTGATACATGCACAAATCAGTTTCGTTATAACAACTCAATTTTAGTTATTTCCACGAAACTTGGCCAACTAAACTCAACTCTATTCATTGAAATGTAGTTGTTCCAATGAGAAATTTAGTTGTAAATTTGACAAAGGCACTTTTTTTCTCGATGCAGTTTGAAAAGGAAATGAAATGTATTTCATGAATGATAAAATATGTTAAAACTGAATATTTAATACATTTAATTATGATCAAAAGCCAGCTTATTTATCGAATACAATAGCTATAACGGAATTGCAATTAAAAATCAGAACGAACGACATACGGTTGTACAAATAACTTTTATTGGCAGCGTTAAAGCCTTTTTTTTTCGCTTTAATTTATTATAACATTTGTGATCATAAACCTCATTGTTCCGAGGGGCAATGATTGCGAACGATGTAAGTTAAAATTCAATTACTCGAGAAATCTCCTTAGGAAATGTGCGATAAAATATGGTGTTAATCATCTTTATTGTGCCTTTATCTCGCATTTTTACGTTCTCAGTGTACGCGCACAATATATAATAAGGTTCATTGTTGATTTTCCAGTTAAGCTTATATTGCTCTCAACTAATTACTATACAACTAGACGTGCTAAATTGTCAATCAAATTTACCCATAATTAATGGCTTTTTTGTCAATAAATGCCATGAATATTAAATGAAGAAATGTTAAAATCACTATTAAGATATTAACTTTAATTTTCATTTAATTATTAAATGAGTCATTTAATTTTGCAATGCTTAACATAAATTAACGAAAAATAATTTGAAAACTAAGTCATTCAAAACATATGTTGTCACTATATTATTTCTCTAAACATATATCTCCTACGAACGAAGATATATCCAAAAATTTATAGGCTGGATATTATACTTATTGCCGCTTTTATATATATTAGATATATATCTTGGATATACACGTTTGCTATATATCTTGGATGTATATGAAATGTAGATTTTATTTTATTTCGATAAATTTCCATACAATATAGGGCTAATATATGGCCAATATATTACTATTATTATTATACTAATATATTACATGGATACTATATGGTCAATATATATAGTAGCAATATAGTTACAATATAGTGACAACCCTAGTAAAAATTTGATGAGGCATGCCACACCTAGCGTATGGCCATGATAAGGACAGCCTTAACAAAAGCCGTTCTCAGTTTTTCTGATCTGGGCCACATTAGACCCACATGAGGCAAGTATCATGTTTTTTCGAAAAGTGGCATCCTGCTCAGGACCACATGCGATGTTCTGATAAGGTAATGTAATGTGTGTAACGCTAGGCATCGTTATGGCCATAATCAGGTATACCATAATGTGGTTTGCCTTATAAGAACCTGACAAGGTCCACATCTGGTTGCCATGACGTAAAATTGACTTTTTTTTATTAGGCTACCCTGATGGGGGCCTCATAGGGTTAGCCACATCACAAC
>JABFPJ010007016.1:0-10333 GCA_022817425.1 Gryon sp. ZL-2020 | reverse complement strand
GAACAACATCGACTAAACATTGGTAAATAAACTTGGTACAACATTGGTTATAGGTAGCTTGCCGACATTCATTTATTGAAATAATGAAAATCTGAACGTTATATGTATACGTTGATTCTACGTCATTATATCGTTGGCTAATTACATTGGCTGAACTATTTTGGCGAAACATTGGCATTTAAAGTCACTAAAATGTTGGCCAAACATAGGCTGCCGATATCATCTACCGACATATGTTCTTTATTGTAACAACGTTGGCAACCAATGTGGGCTGACTAACGTTGATTCAATGTTGGTTCAAAGTGGATCATATGTTGGTGCAACGTTGATAGACAATGTCGTTTGCCAATGTTGGTAAGATACTGTTACGACTGTAAAGTGGTCTAAATATTGGCAATTTGTGCCTGGGTTCTCATTCGATTTGAATTAAATTTTAGTATACCTTCTTAAAAATGTATTTCTTATGATAAGAATTATATACTATTAAGTTTTAAATTTTGAATGGAGAAATAAAATTCAAGATATAACTATTCTCGGTATAAATTTCATATATTTTAGTTTAATAAAATTTAAGTTTTCATTTAAAAGTTTATATTTTTATCTCAACAGTTTGAATGATTGAAGTAAAGTTTAAAGTGACATATGTAAAAAATAGCGGTGAACTTCACTTTATTAATATTAGGGTTATTTTTTTACTTAAAAAATACGGAAATAATTACGAACAAAAATAATTATGGAAATGGATCAATTATTGAAATGGTGTTTATCTCAATATGAGGTTAATTTGTTTGCTTGTAAGTCATAATTCCAGTTGTTTTGAAAATTACGTCATGTAACCTTCTGTACCATTTTACAATTTTCTCTATTAAAAATTGTGTAAACTTTTACAGCAAGTGGCTTTGATTTGCAAACAATAACACGAATGAATATAAATGATTTGAATTCCTTGGATTGTCCGTTAAACTTAGGGAAGAAAATGGAGTTAATTTAAAGTATAGAAGATTATATGACAAGCATGCGTATTGAATTTTCTTATATAGTCATGGTATAATTTGCTAGATATTTCCTTATGTTTTTCTAAAAATTATTTGTAAATAATAATAACAAAATTTATGATGAACACTTTTTTATATTGATTATATATGCTTTCTGTAATATCTATTTGAATTTAAAATTGTATCATAATTCGAATTCATTAAAAAAATATATATATGTAATTCAATTGTTTTATAGAGAGTTATGACAAAATGAATAACAAGAGATAATAAAGAATTAAGTAAAAATACAGATATCATTTATTCTATACAAATATTTAATAAATGTTATATCACTTTCTATATATTCATTTCCAAAAGTCTAACTCTTCTGAAACGTTGGATGTTTTCTATGAAAATTCAAAGGAGGCTGATATCAGAGATATTTTGCCAGTATCGTCGAAAGAATAGGATTCCAAAGTCGAATCGATGCTTATTTAATTTCTCCTTCTAATAGTTGGTCCGTGGTAATGTGTAATTGTATATATTCTGGACCGTTGTATGAGTATACCGTTTCCAGAAATCATTATACTATTTTTAATCAATAAATTATTTTAACGTATCTAAAATGTACTGTTTTCTCGTATACATATTTATATATATATATAAAAAATTCTTGAAAAGTAAAATTATAATTTTTTATTTTAATACCATAACTTTTTATGAACTATTCAATTTAAAAATATTTTACGTATTATACGAAATAATTTTAACGTATTTATCATATTCTAACCTTAGAATAAACATCCATTGAGTAAATTGCCTAATATTTTATTTTATTTATGTATAATTTGACAAAAATATTAATTATTGCACTAATGAAATTTGATCCAGGGCAATAGAATTAAAATACTATTTAAAAATGAAACTGTCAAAATATAAATGACATAACCAAATTATAGTGGTTAATTTACATTCTTCACATTAGTTCAATCATTTTCACAACACTTTTTGACAGAACATTATTTCTTGACAGAAGAATCAGTAATTCTTAAAGAAATTTTAAGAGTGCGAATAATTCTTCATACAACTTCTAAATTCTTATTACAAGACCTACGTTCTAACAGTGTATTATAAAAGAGTATGCAAATTTAAACCTCTCAATATCAAAAATTATTTTTACCAAAATTTTTGTAATATTATGAAAGTTTGAATTCTCTGAAAATTTCGCTGATGAAAAATGCCAATGTTTGATACTCTGGCAAATTCGCAAAAAATTTTTGTTCATAATTCTTTTAATAGAATATTTTTATATGAACTTTAAGCTTTAATTTCCCTAAATTTGAAGTCATTGCGATTTTTTTTTACTTGAGATATGGCATCTTTATCAAAAAATAGACTTTTTAATTTTTATCATATGACAATGACAAGTATAAGCATATACAATAATACTATTATGTCTTAATATTGTCTAATTGTTATGTCTTAACTAACTTTAATAAAATTATAATTAATTCTACATGTTTTTCAATTTATAACTAATTTAATAAATTTTTGCTTGTTTGTTGAATTATTACATCTATACAATGCAATAATAAAAAAGTAAAAATTAATAATCGACGCAGTATAAATACTAAAGTAAGATTTTTTTATTTACAATAAATATATATACCACTGGATATTTATGACTGAATTATAAATACTGTCAAATTGCATTTTAAAAATAAATCATTTAAAGTTTTTTTAAATTTCAATTCTAACAAAAAAAAATTATGCATGAAATGTAGACATGAACGTTTTTTTTCTATGCCAAAATGTAACGTGGTTTTCGTCTCGGTGGCAGGCTTGATTTTTAAGCAAAAATCTTCATGTCGATACCATGTCTACCTGACTGGTGTCTCAATTCTCACGTTGTCGTCGCCAAGATAGAAACTTCTCGATTGTTCGTCTTGTAACTTTTTCTCTCACTTTTTCGCTGGTCGAACAGACTTGTGAATGAGCTCTGTTTACACGGCACTCTTGCCTTATCGCAAGAACATGATTAAGTAATGTAAGACATAAGTTGTTTTCTTAAAAAAGTCCAAGAATCATTGAGTTTGCTAACTTCATAATGTAAAAAATACGTACAACAAAGTTGAGAAGAAAATGAACAAGAAGAAGAAGGTAAAATTAAAGTAATCATACAAGCTTTTAATTAATATTCACAAATTGTCTTATTCTCGTCGATTTCTTTGAATTTAAGGTCTTTCATGAAGAACGACTGGTATGAAAAACAATATTTATAAAAAGCAAGAACTCGCCAAAACTAGAGTAGAACTCATCCGAAACTTTATCATTTGCCGAAGAAGACATTTATTCACAAAATGATTCGTGTAAATGCTCGTTCTTAGAGCACATACTTTCAAGAGCTATATATATGACTCACTGAAAGACTCACATGCATTCTAAATCTGCGATCAAAGTGAATTAAAGATTAAGGATGAATTTATACTTTATGGTGTTAATTAATTGATCGCTGTATAAAAGTTGTCAGAAGAATTCAAGTATATTTGAAGAAATTCAAGATATAGTATAAAAAAGGTAAGAAATAAACTTTTCCAATAAAAGCTTGAACAAAAATGGATACCAACTGAAGTAGAAGTTACATAGTAGGAAAATTGAAAGAATGAAAATTACAGTTTCGTAATTTACATTTTCTGATTGCATTTCAATTCTCGTCTTTTCTGTTCGTTGCACCGAAAATTCGAGAACAAAAGGTAATGAAAAATTATAATTATTGATAAATATAAAAAAAGTGCCAAAAAAATATTTTTTTTGTCACTTCAATAGATTAATGCATTTCCAATTACAATAATTACGTACTAGTCTAATGAAATCTATTTTCTAGTTTTACAACGCTATCTTACAGCACTATTTGGTACGTCAATTTTAATGTATGAAATCAAGCTAAGCCAAGCCAAGGACATTTCCGTACTCAACACAAGTTTAGAATGATCTTATCCAGCCAGAATCGTTTTCCGCAGTGTTTAACATAGACTTAATTCAGTATGACTGAACCATATGTATGTTAATAAATTAGTATCAAGTAATTTTGTTTCACACACAATGCGCCTCACAAAAATTCGTCATTAAATGTTGGCAGTTAACATACAAAGCACTTCCCAGAATTTAACCTGGACTAGTTACAAATGAAGTCCGATATAAACGGTTTGTGTTAAATATAAATCAGTCGATTTTCGCATCTGTCAAATGTCTCGTGGTGTACGAAATGAATTTGATGTTGCTGAAGGGTACGCCGCGTGACAATCAATTTTGTTACTTGTTTTACAATAAATGACAGTTATAAAAATATAGCTCAGAGTTTATGGAAATGGGGTAGGAACGTTTTCATGCGGTCTTTCTAATGAAAAATTCAACGTTCGCAAAATTTGTTTTTTTCGACGCATATATGAAGCATATTATTCTATCGACACATTTGTTTTTTTAATAAAGAAAAGAAATAACAGAAGGCTTCTCAAAATTCTGTGTTTTTTTTTTTTGTTGAATAAATTTAACAGAAAATAATAATTCAGTGTTTCTGTTGATGCAAATTAAGCAATTAATAGATATATCAATCCGTTTCTACATCATGTCATGTACAAATGAAAATGCAAACAGCTTGCTTCGAGTGATACATTATGAGCTTAACCAAAGAAAAATGGATCTGTCTGACGCTCTCAGTCTTTGATCAAGTCATTGATTTCTTAAATGCCGAATTTTTTGATATTCTCACTGTGTCAAGAAATTCAATCATAAATATGTGAAGCCTTTGTTACGTTCTTATAAATTCACTGTTTAATTAATATCTTCTGTATAATATTATGTTTTATTATAAATGTAAAATTTTTATATTACTAGTGAATGAGTCGCGCTCTCCGGGCGCGAAACCTCTGCTTGCCTTTTTGAGTTTGACTGAATTTATATATACAAAATGTGAATTTGTATATTTGATATTTTATTTTAAATCATTTTTGTATTTTGCAGTACTAATTTATTGTATATTTAAAATAAAAACTCGTTGCCAACTTCACTGCGTTATATAAAATATAACTAATTGCAATTTCAGAGCGAGTTTGACTTTTTAAGAATGGTTTACACACATCATACATTTCAGAAAAAAGGATTATTATCCAATCAAAATTGTTTCATAATTTTTAATGAGGCGCTGAACAAATAAACTGTTTTTAAGAAAGGTCCTGACTAGTTAAATTTGACAAGTCCTTGCCAGTACCGTCTAGGTGTACATTAATAGGCGCTATGTATATAATGTATTAGGTACTACAACAAGCAACTTGCCATATTTTAACCAGTGTCCTTTTGGAAACTAGTTGATACCTTTTAAAATTATTGACAAAAGCGTAGCAAATAAAAGAATTACAGAAATTAGAAGAAAAAATTGAAATTAGAGAAAAAACTTGCTAAATATGTTGTAATTTTCTTGTTAACTGAGGATATTATACTTTGTTTAAAATTGTAAGCAACAATAAACAATATTTATTTGGTTGCCGGTTACTCCACTACTCTACTTACTACAACCCTCCTCGTAGTTGTGACTTATTTTACTTAAAGGTTTTGTGTCGGGATTAAGTAATTGGGCAGGTTTGGTAAGCGAAATGAAGAAACCAAAAATTAAGAGTAAATAAACGATTTATTTAAGGAAGAACAAAAAAAAAGAAAGCTGAGAACAAAAAAAAACAGAGAGCTGAGCCGGCGCGGCGAACGAGACCCTCGTGCCGTCGCGACGGAGCAGCGCGCGAAATAGCGGCGATACAAACTGCAAAAGGTTCAACGAAAAGAATATAAAAGTAAAGCAAGAGTACTTCACGGATTGATTGAAATCAGTTTACAAATCAAAAATGTGTATGGTCGCAAAAGAAAATAAATGTCTTAATTTATACTGTAAATAAACGCTGTGTAACTGAAAAGCAAAATTGAAGCGTAGAGTTTATGAACAAAACGTATGATTAAATCAGTTGCGAAAGATAAATTTGAACAAAATTAATGTAAAAGATGTAAATAAAGGCGTTGTAAAGATTATAAACAAATGCGGGGTGGCGCTAATAAGAACAGTAAATTTCGTAAGTAAAGCGGTGTAAAAGTTATAAACTAGAGATGTGTAAACTTCGTAAAGAAAGCAGTGTAATTAACATAAATAAATAAACTAAAGATCAAAGCGAAAGTATTTTAAAGTTTATGAATAAGCAATGTGAAGATAACAAAAAGCGATGTAAAGTTCATGAGTATAAGCGGTGTAAGATCATGAGTATGAGCGGTGTAAGATTATAAACAAAGCGGTGCGATGAACTATAGACTATAAACAAAAAAGCGGTGCGATGATGATTTACAAAGCGGTGAAATAGTTCATCAACTAAGTGGTGCGGCGATAATAAGCAAAAGCGGTGGAGCGATAATAAACAAAAGCGGTGAAAAACTAGATCATCAAAATTATATTGAAAGGTTTTGTTGTAAGAATTAAGTTTTAAAATTGATGTCGAAAATTTACAAAACATTGGCAGAAATTAAAGATACTACATGTTTATATTTGCATGTAAATAAACGCTAAAAGATGTCGATTTTAATTTGTATTGATAATACGCATGGAAAATAATGTGTATATAGCGACTGATTTCAATTCAATGCGTGGAAATTTTTTATTTAATAAATTTTATAAGAAACGATTAATTAGCCTTCATAATGTTATAAATAAACCAAAAACAATGATAAAAGCAAAAGTTTAAAGTTTTGAATAATTGCAAATGGAAGAACGAATGAAAACGTCTATCCTTGTTTCTCCTCCGGTATTCCTTGTAGTTGGACAAAGACAGCAATACAGCATGAAATTGCGAGCAAATCAAAGCGGAATAAAGCAACTTTTAAAAGACTTTTTGCATTTAAATTGTTTAAGAGATCATTGTATGGATCTTAGCGTAATGAATTTGTTAGTAAAAATTATGATAATATAAAAAATTATATAAATGAGTAAATCAATAAACATAAATAATTTTATGAAAATAATAAATGAAAATTATGTTGAAAAATGTAAGAAAAGTTGTTGAAAATAATCATGAAAATAATTTGGAATAAATTGTGAATGAAATTAATTTCGTAAAGTAAAACATTGTATTAGAATAAAAAGTGAAAGCGGCTGTTTTGGTAACATAAGAAGTTGCCGGAATTAAATACGAAATACTTTTATTTTGAATTTTAGTTTTGTGTTTTTTTAGTATGTATGCTAGATTACGTTTCAATGTATTTCTTTACTTAGAATGTCTATATTTTAACCTTTTTTTACCCAATGTATCACCTGAGATAGATTTATTTAAAAAAAGAACTGTTTTTACCGACATCACATTTTAAGTTTAACTAGGTGATTGAAGCGCGCCTCCGGGCACGCCGACTCTGACTGTAATTGAATACATTCAGATATATTGATATCTGTTAATCTTATTTATATAATTATTTGTTTAGGAGAGCTATTCTCCAGTTTTGTTAGCTGAATGCAATAATTTTGCCACGGAAATTTTAATGTGTTTTCTCGTTTTATATAATTATAAGAGAATGAAAAAACATTTAAATTGCACATTACTGTGGTAAAGTGATAAATAAATGTTTAGTGTACGTAAGGTGAGAATAATCATTTTAATACATTATTTTTATCTAAGTTCTTTAAAATAACATATTTTTTATTTTAGCAGAAAATTAATTTTTTCATGAGATATGTAGTAGTAACTCAATTACACCTTGGAGAACAAAGCGTTTGTAAGATTAATATTATTGATTAAATATTCAAAATTAATCGATTAATATTCTAGCAGCAGAAAATTAATTACAATATATACATAAATATTCAGTTAAAATTCCATTAATTAAAATGGAATTAGAAAAATAAAATTTGAAAATTTATAAATGTTGATAGTTGATTTGAAGACATCGCAGCGAAAAAAACGTATTATCAAAAATATTAAAATTCACAATTAAATTTCAATTATTTTCATATTTCGTTTAATGATTACAATTTTATTTGTGACATATAACACTTTTTATAATACTTTTTTGTTTTTTCCGCTTTATCTTCAAATAACTATTAATATTTATAATTTTTCAAAGTTTATTTTTCTCAATGTATTCATCAAATTTTCAAATGAAAAGCATACACACTTTAAATTCTATTTTCGCACAATTTGTATATACTATGTCTAATTGAAAAAAAAATGTGATACTGCTTTGAATTTCATATAATTCCTTCAGATATTTAAATTGTACTCAATTGGTAATTTAAGATATGATGTTAGTAAATTAAAATGTATATAATAGGTTTCATCCAATCACAATAAAAAATAAATCTTTGGCTAACCTGTTAAGGCGATTCTTCAGTGCTAATAGACCGGAGTTAGTGTCTTTTCAAATTATAAATTAAATACATTTACAATTTCCTTATCCCTGACTGGTACGCCGACCACAAAAGACAGAACTCCATTTTCGAAAAATTATCATTCCAAAATTTTGGCGACCGAAAAAAGCTCCCTCGCATCGCTACTCAAAATTCACGCGCGACTATTCCAACATTTTCTAACACATTGAATTGAATCGTTGCTTACACGTAAAAAAACTTTTCGAATGAAACGTTAAATTGGCAGAGTCATATTTAAAATATCTTTTAATTTATATACGATATTTCGTATAAATTTCAAGATTGTATTATTTAGCCTTTTATTAATTATAATTATCTTTCTCTCATGATAGTTCATTCAGGTACTTGGCACTCTGCCACAAAGTCATCGCAGAAATCGAAAGTATTGACTCTGGCTAATCATTTATAAGAAAAGGAAACCAATTCATCTGATTCTTACGAATGCATATAAAGTAACAACATAGGGGAGGGGATACTATTTGTATTATTGGTAATGTAGACAAATACTGCTATGTAAACGAAGAATTGTACAGTTAAATTTTAAGTACATGGTGACAAATAATGCTGTGTTAACAAGGATTGTTACATTTACGGTTACACAAACATAGAATTTTTTGTTTTTATTGTCGACATATATGTAGCATTCATGTTAAAAACTTTTTTTTTAGCAGAAATGAATATTTTTTTTTAGTTTTCCACTACTTTGTGGTTAGTGCTACTTCTGCTTATATTTAATACTTTTATCCGGAAATTATCATATGATCTCATTTAACCCGAAAACAATGTAGCTAGATTAAAATTATTTGCACTTTTTACTCGATACGAAAAACAATGATTGAAATTTTTGAAGATTTTTTACTTAGTTATACTTAGTCTGCATTACTTAAAATTAAATAGAAATGTCAAAAGAAGTCACGTGTTTCTACGTTTCTTTGATGGCAGAGCGCCAAGTACCTGAATGAACCATTATGAGAGAAAGATAATTATAATTAATAAAGGGCCAAATAATACAATCTTAAAATTTATACGAAATATCGTATATAAATTGAAAGATTTTTAAATATGACTCTGCCAATTTAACGTTTCATTCGGAAAGTTTTCTTACGTGTAAACAACGATTCAATTCAATGTCTTAGGAAATGTTTGAATAGTCGCGCGTGAATTTTGAGTAGCGATGCGAGGGCGCTTTCGGTCGCCGAAATTTTGGAATGATAATTTTTCGAAATAGGAGTTCAGTCCTTTTTGGTCGGCATACCAGTCGGGGATAAGGAAATTGTAAATGTATTTAAGCATTTGGTTTATTGAACTGTAGTGCCGGGAGCGCGATTTATTGAGTGCAGTTATTTAATAAAAGATATGATTGTGAAATTTAAGGAATTGAAGTTTATTGAAAAAAACCCTCATTAACAAATGTTAAATATCAAATAATTTGTACATTTGCTTTACATTTTTAGAAATTTATAGGACAATGAGTGACATATAGATGCTAATGTACTTGACCATGTTATATGATATTACTGCCTTAATATAATAAAAATATTGCTTTTCGTAGAAAATTAGTTGTATGCCTAACCTGTGTGTATATGGTTTATATTTATTAATTTGCATATTTATCTTATACTTTATGAAATGTGCAATACTAAGAATAGCAATTCGATACTAATGTACTTAACTGTATTACATGATATCACTAACTCAATATAATAAAACTTCTGCTTTTACTCTGAAATCTATTATGAGCATAATCTGTTACATATATTTTATTTTATAAATTTTGGTTTGAGTTTGTTCATGTTTTTTATGTGTTTTTCATTTATAGCTTTTGCTGGTATAATGTCTACTTTTCTGTGCCCTTCAATGTTTTATACTTTTTGTTTTTTTTCTGCTTTTCTAAATATAACATATTGAT
>JABFPJ010007015.1:0-10335 GCA_022817425.1 Gryon sp. ZL-2020 | reverse complement strand
CAGGTTGGGCTCTGAACTAGGGTCCCCTGGAACTAGCTTACAGGCTCGCTGTCAACTTTGCTGTCAGCCAGTCTGGCCCTAGTTTTTGGGCGGGTGGGGAGTACAATGGACGAAGGTCTAGCTGCTCAGGCTCCTCTCATAGGGGCCACACCCACACCTTTTATTATTATTATTACAATAGACGATAATATACAATAAAATTACTATGTTATGAATTTTAAAAATACAATTCATTTATATCCAACATAGAATACAATACAAAAAAATTACACAAATTTTTGGTTAGTTTTAGTTGAATTGTAAAATTCCCAAAACACAATTCAACAAAATGCACTTTGAATTAAAAGTAATCGTTGGTTATTGTTTCCTATTATTTTTCGGATACTGGGGACCCCTTAAAATGAAGTTTGCACGGGAAATATTACAAAATGCGTTTTCAGGGTTTATATAATATTATTATATTATAAAGTCTTAATATAAAATCATCATTATTTGAATATCGTTGTGACGCTGTTATAATATATTGACCTTCTGAATATTCAATTACAATCTAAACTAAGAAATCTTTTTCGAATGAAATATGGCATTTTACATATCGAAATCTATGCATATTTTTCGATTTCGTTATTAATTTATTGTTTATTGTTTGATTGTATTGATTGTTTCAGTGATATTATAATTGACACAACCAAGATAGTGAAATTGATTCAACCCTAGTAAAAATGTACAGAAATGTTATAAAAAGAACAGGAAATATAACAAATTTTGATATTTATTTATTTAAATGATATTATTAAGTAGACAATATTTTCATCTTTTAATCGAATTGTTATTAGACGTGTAGTAAAATGTGTTACATTATTATTTTCTGTGTACTCATTCAAGAATGACGCCAAATCTGATAGCTCAACTGCATGAGAGAATTTTTCTCTCGAGGACCGCTTTTTGAAAGTTTTTTCTGCCGATGAGCGATCGATTACTTAGTCATATATCAAGACTCTACATCCTGGTTAAAGGATCAAAGAAAAGTTGAAATTTGATTATGAAAAAACATAATGAATTTATCTTACCAAATTGTATAAGATAAATTTATTATATTTATTCATAGTAAATAATACTTCAAAAAAAGAAATAAGAAAATTATAAATATTCATAGAAGAAAACAGTATGAAAATTCGCGGAAACTCTATGTAATTTCTGTTGCACTTTACATACTTTTTCATAATAGTCAGTTTCTCATGATTTTCTATTTTCCTTTTTAACAAGGGCTCTTACAGTGTTAAGCTATTGTATACCGACAGTGGTATCTGCTCAGTATAGTCAGTAGTATAGCAGACTTTAGGATTGATTGTTGCATGGTACGGACGTGTTTTTTGGGTGCTCTCCAAGTTTTGCCAGGACGACTTTGATTGACGCTACTGATTTTGACTTTGTAGTTTGATCATTGCTGAACCACGGACGAAATTCATCCAACGCAACAACAACTATCTTCATATTTTCTACTTCATTGAGGACTAAAACAGGTGGGATTGTTCTTTGGTGTCTGTTTCTTTATAAGCAGCTGCCGGCCGTGTACGGCCTGGCATGCTGAACAAAAATGAGCGATTGTGATATGGAGGATAAATTGAGCATGAAAGTTGTGACAAAAGAAATGAGTGATGATCGAATAAATGCCTTGGACGCGAATTTTAGTGATCAATTAAATTCGAGTAAAAATGACGACGCCATATACGGAAAATCTGTTATTGACCTTGACCGCTCTTGTAACAACACAACACCGTCTCAAAACGAAAACATACAACCATTTAATGTGTACAGAGTAAAATCCAAGAGAAAGAATGATAATTTTCATAATAATACGAAGAAAACTTGCGACGAAAATAGAAAAAGTAAGTCAATCCCAATAACGGAAAAATTATACGAAAAATTAGTTTCGAATGAAGAATTTAATGACGCGACAAGATTCTATCAAAGTTGTCATTGCGGTCATTGTGGCTTATACTTTTATAAAAAAATCGGAACAGAGAAATAACGTATTCATGCGGCATTACTATTCTTTTATAATAATGTTTTGTTGGCAACGCGTGTTCGAGCAGGTGCGACATTATTAAAAAATAAACATTTTTTCTAACATACGTGTTCGGGCATTATTATTATTTAATAATAATGTTTGCTCGAGCACGAGTTTTTGCATTTTTTTAAATTATTAATAATAAATATAAAAATGCATGTTCGACCAAACATTATTATTTATTAATAATGTTTGATCACACATGGGTTTTAGAGATTTTTTTAAATTATTAATAATTTTTAAAAATGCACGTTCGATCAAACTTATTATTTGATCAAAATTATTATTAATAAATAATAATGTTTACTCGAACATGCATTTTTAAAAATATTATTAATAATTAAAACAAAATCTCAAAAATCCATGTTCGATCAAATATTATCAATAAATAATAATGTTTGCTCGAACGTGCATTTTTAAAAATATTATTAATTTAAAAAAAAGCTCAAAAACCCATGTTTGATCAAACATTATTAATAAATAATAATGTTTGATCGAACATGCATTTTAATATTTATTATTAATAATTAAGAAAAATGCAAAAACTCGTGTTCGAGCAAACATTATTATTAAATAATAATAATGCCCGAACACGTATGTTAGGAAACATTTTTATTTTTTAATAATGTCACACCTGCTCGAACACGCGTTGCCAACAAAACATTATTATAAAAGAATAGTAATGCCGCTTGAATACGCCAGAACTCAACAAAGTAAAATACATCAGTGTTTTGTCGGTGAACTATTAGAAAAAAATTTCAAGAACGTAGATTTCAACGTGGAGACAATAGCCTTTAACAAATTTAAAAGTACTTCTTATAACAGAAACGCGATTAATGGTATTCTGATAAACAAAGATTTTATAAATAACAACTTTACTTCATATATTCCGAAAACGAGACTACATAAACTAGATTTAATCCATGAAATTCTGACTGATTATTCCAGAAACAGCCTAATGAAAAGTATTATTTGCGAATCTACTCAAATTGCTGACGTTTTTAAGTTTAAGAGAAAAGTAACTAACTTAGGTGAAGTCATTATGGAGGACACAAAAACAGTCATGGTCAAATTTGTTGGAAATGTTTTGCCAGAATCTGTCAAATTTAAATTTTGTATAATCACTTTGTGGAAGTGATTAAAAAACAAAATCCCTCTGAAAAAGAAAAACTTAAGTTCACTAGCGCTCCATTTGATTCTAACCATTCAGAGAATTTTCCATTTCTATCACCGAATTCTTTTGGTATTTTGTCTAATTTACCGACAGACAAACCATTATTTTCAAATGTGACCGAGAACTCTTTTTCGAAACCAGAAATTCAGGCAAAAAGAAATGTAAATAAATCGAATTCTTGAAAAAATTTTATTTCAGGTATTCCCTCTCAAAATAAAGTAAAGGTCGTGGAAGTAACCAATTTAGATAAAAATAAACAATTTCAAAACAGATCAATTTAAATTTGTCAGTGATAATATTATCGTTCCTAAGGTATTCGCTGAACAACAACGTGTTTTGAACGTCCCGAATAAAATGATAATGAATTTACAAAATCAAGTGGACGATATGGATTTGAATAAATAATTGAATTTTTTGAAAAGCAAATTGGCAAGATAGATAGATCGAAATGTAAACCTGAAAATTTCGATCATATATTATCAGTTTATAAGTTATGTACAAGCAATTCCATCATTATTAAT
Organism: Gryon sp. ZL-2020; assembly: GCA_022817425.1. Taxonomy (NCBI): domain Eukaryota; kingdom Metazoa; phylum Arthropoda; class Insecta; order Hymenoptera; family Scelionidae; genus Gryon; species Gryon sp. ZL-2020. Next base: position 6,569 of record JABFPJ010007015.1, on the reverse strand, counting down.
AGATTCAAAAGTGATTCAGATTTATTTGATAAAATATTTTATTCTTAAATTAAACTAGCTTTTTTCTCTTTCTTACTTTTTCTTCTTTAAGTTACTTTATATTTATTTTTTATTTTATGTTCATTTCTTTTTTTCTATTGTTTTTATTTTTTACTTTTTAAGTATTTTTTTCTTATTTAATCCTTTATCAAAATCTTTTTTTGGAATTGTCAAGGTATACTTTCTAAGAAGCCAGAATTATTGAACATAATCGATTATTACGACATTTTACTCTTCAATGAAACTCTTTTAAATGAAACAAATGCTAATAAATTTAAAATTAATAAGAAATAATATTTATTTACTGAAGACAACAATATGAGTGCTTTTTTTGAGAAACGATGTTAAATTCGAAATTATTGATAATATCCCTTTCTTTTTAAATAATTTAGAATCAATTGGTATTAAAATATTTACAAATTTTGGAACAATAGCCATAATTAATACATATAGATCACCAAATGGCTCAATTAGTCAGAATATCTTGGATGTTTATTTCAATTTTTGCAAAAATTTGATAAAGTTGTTATTAATGGAGATTTTAATTTTCATAATCAACATTGGGGTTCGATCCAAAAGAGCCCTTTTAGCAATTTATTTTTACAAAAGATTGATCACTCTAATCTAACGATCATAAACGATAAAAAACACACACACTTTCCACATAGTGGTCAGAGGTCATCTTTGCTGGACTTATCGTTGGTTTCATCCAATTTGATTCCATTTTCTTCGTCTGACCATTTTGAAAACTTACTTGGAAGCGACCATACACCCATAATTACTACAATTCAATCTAATCCTGTTTATAATTCAATTATAATTATATTTCTTGGATAGATTTTTCTGTTGAAGTTACTGAACGTATTTCACAATCCATGATTGCAGAGTTAGATGAAACGAATTTTTTGTCCAGATATGATGAGTTTATAAATATTGTGAAAAATGTTATTATTGATCTTGACAAGAAAAAAAATATTCATAAAAAAATAGATATTAAATTTTTAAATAACATACCCACTTTATCTTACAGAATACCAGTTTGTGACTCTCGTAAGGTGATTTTGAAGGGTCATAAGCTAGTTTTATGGTGGAACAAAAACTGTGAGGACGCCTGCTTAATGAAGAAAAAAGCTGAAAAACTTTTTATGTCTAAACCAACTTTAGAGAATAAAATCGAAAGAAATAGAACACGTGCAATTGCTAGGAAAACGTACAAAAAGGCGCAAGTGGATTCGTATAGGTCAAAGTGCTCTGCCATTGGTCCACGTACTTTAACATCAGAAATTTGGGACTTTATCCACAAAATTTCGAGTAAGCCATTTTCTCCTAAATTTTCTCCTCTTAATACTGCCAATTCCGCTATAATAGATCAACTAAAAAGTAAAATTTCTTCGGAAAATTATATTGATCGAGATGACAATGGTTTTTCTTTTGATTATTCATCAAGTGGCATTATATCACAGGATATTACCATTGATGAACTAAAATTTTTTATTTCGGAACAGAAAAATAATTCATCTCCTGGCATTGATCAAATAAATTATTTAACGCTCAAAAAGTTACTACCAATTGCGATCAATATATTATTTAAAATATTTAACTTAGTTCTTTCAACAGGCAATTTTCCACCTACTTGGTCTTGTTATCTTACTTTCTTTCTTCCAAAAAGTCAACTAGGGAAATTTCATCCTATTTTGCTATCTTCTATCTTTATACTTTTTTACTTCGCAGGTTTATACAGGCTTCATTGAAAGCGATAGCACAGGTGCAGTTTTTCTAGACATTGAGTCCGCCTTTGAAAATGTCGACGTCAACACCCTTATTAGGAAAATTATAGATCTCAAATAAGACAATAAAATAGCAAGGTTAATTTATAACTTTTTAAAAATTCGTTTTGTTTTTTTTTTTCAAAGATATTGACAAATATAACGATGTTAGATTCGCTTATAAAGGAGTTGCTGAGGGCAGCGCCATTTCTCCCACCTTATTCAACATTTATATAATGTCTCTATTCGAGAATTTACCACGTAACATCTCAAAGATTTGTTTTGCAGATGATATCTGTCTATTTTCAACCAATCAAACTAAAAGAACTATTATTGACAATATTAACACATCATTAAATATAATTAAACAAAACATTAAAAATATTAAGTTATCACTATCGGTTACCAAAACTAAATTTGTTTTCTTTACTAAAAAAAACATATAATAGTCACTTTGATACAATAAATGTTAATTTGGCGGTAGAATTGATTTCAGCTTCGCGTACTGTCAAATATCTTGGTTTAATGCTAGACAATAAACTAACTTGGCAAGCACATGATAAATATCTGGTAGACCAAATGAGACAAAAATCAAATATCGTGAAATATTTGGCATGAAATGGGGTTGCTATCACTAAATCCTTGATTATAATTTACAAAGCATATGTACGAAGTTTACTCGAATATGCCTCTATTTGTAAAGTAAATAATTAAAATAAACATCAAATATAAATGGAAACTTTGCAACGTTTAATTATTAGAAAGTGAAAGTTTTCGTCGATCAACCCCCAATGGTATCGTTTATGCAGAATCCAAAATACCTAGATTACAACAAAGATATTTATTGGACGGGTCAAAACTGCGCACAGTAAATGTCTACACCGTTAAAATTGTACACTGTAATTGTCTACACAATAAAAATTGCACACCGTAATTGACTACACATAAAAATTTGACACAAGAGCCTGTAAAATTGTACACAGTAATTTTCAACACAATAAAAATTCTATACGGTAATTGTTGAAACGTAAAAATTGTACACAATAGTGTGTAATACTTTACACACTAATTCTGTACACAATAAAAATTAAACACCGTAATTCTCTATACATAAAAATTATACACAATTGTAAAATTGTACACAGTAATTGTGTACACCATAAATGTCTACACAATCACGTGGTAAAATTGTACAGCCCTGAATCCATACTATAAACTGTTTTATCATCATAGTTCCACATTAATATATAGATGTCAATGTAGGTTAATATTTAAAAAATTGTTGATTGCTATTTAAAGAAAGTTTAAAGAGTTCTGATGATTATATATATAGATCGAAACATCATAAAAAGAAAAAAAGAAAGAAAAAAGAAGAACTTAAGACTTAAAGTGTTGGTAAACAAATTTTAGTAACAAATAAGCAAAAATTTGATTTTTTTATTATATGTAGTGTTATATTTTTCCTTACATCTCGAACAAACGTATTTAAATTTTTTGTAATTAATTAAACAACTAAATCAACATTATAAATATGACAAACAGTCATTCATTATAAAAACTAATAGGAACTCGCCTTTTTTCAACAAGGAATCTATAAATATCAAAGCACTTTACATTTATAATTTTTGTGCATGTTAAAAATTAAAAAATAATTTACATATATTTAATTATATGTAAATATATTTTAAAAAGTTAAAAAAAAAAACAAAAAGCTTCTCAAACATGGAAAACTCGAACAAAAGATATCCATGGAGTTCGGCAAATCGGGCAAATCCTCTCAATTTCCCTTCGAAGTTCTTCCGCGCAGTGGCCGCAAAGGCAATAATGACCACACGGATTTACGATGTATGCCCGGTCAGTGACGAGGCACACGCAACAATTATTTTGTTCCTGCTGTTGTTGTTGGTTTCCTGTGTTTATAAAAATAATTATTTTCTAAAAATATCCCCGAATTAAGGTTTATAGAAATTAATAAATAAAAAATTTCCCTAAAATTATATAATTTAAAACAACTGTTTCATTACCATTTTCTCTCATTTGTACTCCACCTATGTCATCTCTGTCGCCTCGGCCACCTGCTCGTCCTCGTCTAGCACGTCCTCCACCCCGTCCACCACGAGCAACTCGTCCACGTCTTGCACCTCGACCAGCTCGTCCATCAATTGCTTCGCCGCCTCTTGCGTTTTCCTCAACTCTTATCTCGTCATTGTCTGCTCCTCTTCTTTCCTCATTTCGAACTACGATTGGCGCCGCATCACCATCACGATTTACAGCCGCAGCAAGTGGTATTATGAGCGGTTCTGAAAAGAAAGAATTGATAGTAATAAAAAAGATAATCATTATAAGCTTTAATGACATGATTAACTAATTTAAACGAAAATTTAAATTTTCTCACCGATAACAGGTTGTGCGTTGAATAACGCTGCGTCGTCATCGTCGATTTCCGGGTTTCCCTTTTTTTGCCTTTCGATATCTATATAAAAACAAATCGTAATATAAATTCACATCAACTTTTATAATACAATTAATTTAAAATATGTTTTCTTATATTAGCTTACCAAAAATGAATCTCATATCGATGTTGGCTAACGAATTTTTAATGTAATTTATAAATTGAGGAACTGTCAATCTAAAAAGAAAAATTGAATAAATACTTTATTTATTTTTTATATATTATATTACATAATAATAATTAAACAAAAATTTTCACCTTCCGTTCCTGTTTATTGCTGCAGATCGTTATGTGATGTGACGCGGAAGAGTTCGCCGTGGTGCTAAGCCGTGTTTGGCTCGTCCGTAATCCAGCTGCTCCGCCGCAATTAATAAAGATAAATTATCTATTCAAAAGTAAAAATCATAAGTTAATGATCAATTTCGCCCCTGTATATAATAAGTATAAAAATATACATAATACTTAATATAATTAAATAAAATAATATAACAGTTAATACTAATTATTATTTTTAATTGATTATACACAAAAATAGCCAGAGATTTGGATGCAAGCCACCCAAAGCTGCTGTAGCTCGTAGGTTGAATCTCTCAACTCCATTGTTGGTTGTCATCGGCTGTTGAAATACGGATACCATGGCCGCGTGAGGAAGCCAGACTCGTTCGACGTACGCCAAAAAATTCGCGACTTCAGGATGTTCTTGCTGAAATGGCACTGCTTCCTGTCTGATCAGTGCGAAGGCGGCTGGAAAATATTGCGCCGGCAGCAACGCCAAGCAATGATCGCATTTCGATCAATATTCAAACGGTGCCATCGTTTCGAGGTTACCTGTCAAACATTTCATCAGTAAGCATACAATTTATGCAAATAATTAACTGAACTTTAAATTAAACATTTTTAACTTAAGAATATTTATTAATTTTGTTAGTTTTTTTATAGTATTCTTATATTGAATTGTATGCAGTTTAATTGAAAAAACCGATTCGTTACTTTAGATAATGAATTGTATCTTTTAATACTTAAAATTTCAATAAAATTTTGAAAATTTTTGAAAATTTTTGTAAAAAGGACAACAAACAATGAAACAAAGAACTGATGCCAAAGACTTTACGGATAAGAATCAATTCGCTTTTGCGAGAAATTTGAGAAAGTTATTCGACAAATATGTTAAGATAGGTGAAAACTTGAAGAAAACCGGTATTAATAGATTCAAAATATCAATGCCGACTTATGACATTGCTAATAATTTCAGTTCCGATTTTAATAATTCTGGAGTTTTTTAGAAAAGATGAAACTTGGATAGCATACATTCCAACATATAAAGTGTATCGAGACTTTATTTTGAAAGGTATTTGGGATGATTCTATTACAGAAGACGATATATTCGAGTTTCTTTGTGCTCCACAATCCTGGAACAAATCACTACCAACTCCGGTGAAAATTGATCGAATGAAATATTTTAAATTTCAAGATAAAGTAGATAATGAAGGTAAGACTCAGAGAGAAAGAGTGTTAGTAAATTCTAATAATTTTAAGATTCGTTTTGAAACTTTTGACGTGCCTGAGAATGTAATTCTAGGGGCTTATACTTTAAGACTTGTGCCATATATTGATAAACCGAAAAGATGTAGGAGGTGTCACAGATATGGGCACATAGAAAAATTTTGCAAACAAAATCCCGGTTTGATCATATGTGGTATATGTGCTGAAAGGGATCATAAGGATTGCGATTGTACAAATAAAGATAATCGGAAATGTATTTCTTGTTTGAGAAACAATATAGCCGAGTATTATCATCCGGTTTTTGATAGAAATTGTCAAACGTATATATTACAATACAACATTAAAAAAACCATGGCTATACAAAATGTAGATAATGTTCAAGCTACTAAGATAGTTGAGAAAAATGGAGATTTAGAGCCTCGTGAAAAATGGAAACCATCGTATGCACTTGTTTTGAATAAACATTCAAAACAAGTTATAACTTAAGTTCAGTTATAAGTCAAGCATATGTGCAGCATATATGCAACATATTTCTTGTTGTGTACAAATTTTGCACTTGTGTGTGGTGGCATCTTTTTTGCGTAATTAAACGTCGCTTTTTCGATAAACTAAAAGTGAAATTGGATACGACGTGTTCTTTGGAGCTGGTCCTGATTTCTTTCGCAAATCATCATACAATTTCCATTCTTTACTTCTTTTGCATATAGCAAAATGATGTCCTATCAATGACGGGCTTTCAAAAGCTCGTAGATTGTTTGTTAACCCTCGATAAGCAACAAGTCCCGAAAATACGTAGTCTTGTTTTTGTG
>JABFPJ010007014.1:0-10335 GCA_022817425.1 Gryon sp. ZL-2020 | reverse complement strand
TTAGATCAATATTCAGTTAATAAAAACTTAATTTCACATAATTAATTAATTGTAATTAAATTTTCAATGACTTTAGTATTATTTATAATAAATTATATTTAGATTTTCTTTTTAAATATATAAAAATAAATTTTTGTTTCATTTTAAATAAATTTAATTGCGCTGTTTTTTTAATAAACTAATACAGTTACAAAGTGGACAAAGTGTATTTGGGCCACTTTTTTAATCGAAACAACATTCCACCAATTTCCGTAGCAAGTTTATATTTACTTCTTGTAATAATCACAATTTTATTTCGAGAAACATTGTACATGATTTTTTATTCAAGAAACAACCTTTTTACGTAGACATAGTTTTAAAATTATACAAACTCATGCATCTTTACAGTCATAAATAAAACACGATAACAATTCAATTTAATTATTATTAAATCTGGGTTTTAAACCTTTATAATAGCAGTTTTTTGAAAATCTGATACATTTTTTTAAATTTAAATTTGAATGTTAGACATTTATTTAACATCGTTGAATTCTTTATATTATTAAAATAATAAAGAAACAATCGCTTACATGGAAATTTTCCATTCTGAATAATGTTTGATTATCAGTAAATTAGATTTTTAAAAATATGTAACTTTAAGTCAACATTTTACGTTACGTTCAATTTAAATAATAAACATATGTATTTTTAATACATTTTTCGCGTTAACATATATAGTTTTACCAAAAGCTTTACAATTTAGACTAACAATATTACGAAGATTGAACATTTTATCATATTTATAACATATAACGCATGAGTAAAGTATTTTTAAACTCATAACAATCAAACAATGAAGTCATAATTAAATAATTAAAAAAAAGTTCTTCACAACTTTCTTCAATTCCTAATTTTTATTTGCGCTCTTGATACTTTTCTTTATTTCTTCACCGCTGTACTGTTTTAACGATTTCTGCGAACAAATAAAATAATAAACATTTGATAAAAAAGAAATTGATAGTATAAAAATACACAGAAAAATGTAATTAATTAAATTTTAGTTTTTTCCAATATGATAAAATGTATTACCTCAGATCAGTTACCACTACCATTGCATCATCATCAATTATAACATGAGAAGCAGACTTATATATGCCTGAAGACGCTGCAGGGTGGTCATGAAATCCAGTCCGTTTACACTGTCCAACAAGTTCCACTCCCTCTGACGTCAAATTGAAAATATCAGTGACTCTGTTTTTCAATGAACATACAACTGAAATATATTCTGGTATGAGCTTTTGATTTATACATTGCGTATGCACGTCAATGCTAGATAAAAATGAGTCAAATGTTGGATGAGTGTGTATCCAACCGTATGAACAGAGGTTCTTTTGTGTTGTAAATTCGTGTACGTCTTCTTTGTCCAATTCAGTACAAGTATCTAAATCTCCATGCTGATCAGGAATCACAACGTCTGTGACTATGAGTTTGGAGTTTTTTTTCTTTCCGCAAAGATATCCGAGCGTTTCTTTTTTATTTTCTGAATTTTCAGTCACGGCCATCAAAAAATTTGTAATAGCTGATCTAGGCAAAATGATTGTAGTTAGTTTCTTCGCTTTTTTTCCTTCTGTCTGTTCGCCTACAAGAATCGTATTAGACAAAAATTAAGATACAGTGAATAAAAGATTACAAACAAAATTTAGAACAGTATCAAACATTGATTGATTTCAGTATGAATGGTTTTATTTTTAACGTTTTTATTTTTTTAAAGTGTGCTAAGAATACGAGTTTTTGTTTTCAGAAGTTTCTTTTAAACGTAAACAATTTTGTAACAAACAATATTTTATGTAAATGAAAAATTAATTTTTAAAATGTCAAGAATATTGATTTTTCTGTAAAAAGTCATTTTCTAAAGTGAAAAAATACCTTTCTTTTTGGTTGTCTTCTGCCTCTGTTCCTTCAGTCTTTGTTTACCATAGAAAAACCATCTCTTTACCATGTCATTAAATTCCTGTTCAGTTAGTAATGTGTACAAATTGCAGAAGGTTTCTGTAATTGGCATATTTTTAATTAATAATATATCAAAATATTTGGAGAAACAGAAAAACGCTATACTTATTATAAACATAAAAATTGTTGCTTTTCTACTAGTGCATGATTCCAGAATAATTTCATTAAATTAATTACCTCTCAAGATGGACATCATGCGAAGATTTTCCACGGCAAAGTTATTATTTCCTATACCTTTCCAGGTGCACTGCGCCGCACATTCAAAAGAAAATAGATCATACAGTATGTTTGTGATGTGCTGCTTACTCGAGTTTCCACCTTTTTTGTTTATTTTTGTAATCTATAAATATTTGATTTATTAGTCATCGATCATTACATATCATTAAGAAATAAACCAATTACACAAGAGCTCTAATAATGTAATAATATTATGTAACACATTATTACACAATATATAAACAGAAGCATAACAAATAAACCAACCAGTTCTTCCTGTGTTGTCTTATGCTCACTTAATTCAATATCAAAATCTTGGATTTCTTGAACAGTTTTCAACGGTAGAAATTTTTTGATATTGTCCATTACGTTTGCAGCAGAAGGATCCCGTTTTTTTAGTTGGTTCATTTCATTTTCCAAATCTCTGACTTTGATTTTAAGACGACTGCAAGTGGTGAGCAGTACAGATGATGTCGCATCTGAAAAAGTACAAGTAATACAAATAGAGTAATACAAATTTAAATTTTAATAATTTAAATAAAAATTGTTTGGTAAGGATTTGATGTTTCTAAAATATATCGAGTCATTGTTTCTTTATGCGAAACAAGGAAATTGTATTGTGCAGTAAAACTTAGACCTCCACAAATTTATTACCTGAGTGGGATTCAGATTCTTTCTGTCGTTTCTTTTTCTTTTGTTCTAGAACATTTTCATTTTCTTCATTTTCTTCATCGGAACTTCTCTGCACATATCTTATTGTTGTATTTCGTTTACAATTGATTGACATTGTGTATGGCTGCATGGAAGTTTGATTACCTACATGTAAGATTACATTTGAAAAATAAAGAAAAGTTGTAGAAATGTTATAAATTACAGAAATTTAATACAAAATAAGTTGACTTTTAGACGGTAAATTAGAATGGAGCGAAAATGAAGCCCTTTTGTGTACTGAAAATTTTCAAAATATTTTATTTAACTACATTGAATTTAAAAACGTAAAATACAATCTGTATTTGAACAATTTGTACTGCATTTAAAACAACTGAAAAAACTACCTACGTTTTTACTACCTACCTATTTCTTAGGAAATAAGTGCAAAATTGTAATTCGTATTACGTAACTACGCTGAAATTGTTTATAAATATGTTTTTTATTGGATATTTACAGAATTTACCTTGGTTTTCCATTTCACGGTTGCCCAAGTGTCGTGATGCTTCATCAGTACATTCATTGACGCTATTGCTTTCAATGTATCTGTACTCATCATCGAGTTGATTCACTTCCGATGTATTTTTCCTCAACGCTAAATTTGTTGATGGGGAGCATACATCTCCGTTTTCCATCGCAGAGCTATCCAAGTGCAATGATTCCTCATCACTAGATGTACTACTTTCGTCACTGCTTTCAGATTCGACTTCTAGTTGTTCAGATCGACGTGATTCAGAGGTTGAAATATCAGTTATCAACAACTGTCTGGCATTTTCTGGTAAACGAGGCAACGGAGTAAAATCTACCTTTGGCGTATAAGATGCATCTATAACACATGTTTTAAATTGTATTATAAAATTTCATTCTTTTAATGCGATGACAAATTCGATTTTACCGACATTAATCTTTAAATAAAATTTATCAGTGGTAATATTATTACATATTATTATATTCAAAAAGAAAAATACGAGTTTTATTGTTTTTATATATTTTTCGATCAAAGATAATTAATTTTGTTTCAAATTTAGTGGAAAAATGTATATTCGTCAACAGGAAGCCCACTTAGGCGTAACAAGTTGATTGATAAACAAGCTTCGGATGTGGCATTACATTTTTATAGACTTTCGGTTGGACCTCGAAAGCGTATAGTTACAAATCACCTATAAATCCAATTGGAAGTACTATTTAAATATAATTAGAATCTTGATTTGATATCAAATTGAGTGATTGGCTGTATGGGTCTAACCTTATAAATATTCCCAGGCCATTACAAACAAACAAACAAAAAATTCGTCAACACGAAATAATGTAACAAATGCACCATAATATCTACTTAAATAATGAAATAAGAATGTCATTTTCAGAAACTTCTAGTTTTCCAACTCTATTAATAATTAATATCAAATTAAAAAAAAGTAAATTATTATCGAAAAATTGCAGTTGCTTACAACTATAAAATTCACTGTAAAATTTACATATATAATAACGATTTTTATTTACTCTACCTTTCTTTTTCTTTTTCGCTGGTTTTATTTCTAAATCGCTCTTTCTCTTCCTGTCTATGGATTTTGATTGTTCTTGCGCGCTTTCTTCTGATTCTGAGTTTGCGTATTTCCTGTTCGGTATGCTTAATCGTTTGCCTAAGCCGAGTTTTTCCTCACTACTTGTATACTGTTCATCTGCTGCTCTTTTTCTCGCTTTTTTGCAGGAATCTATTTAAAAAATAATAATTACATTTGCGGCGACTTGCCGAAACAGGTTCAATGACGTACGTAAAAAATAGAGAGAAAAAAACTGTTGATATAAAATTATTGTATAAAAACTAAACTTTTCCTAAAAGATCATATCGAACTTTTCGGTAGTACATGTTCTACTTTTTGTCTCAAATCATATTTGTTGAAAATCATTTTGCATGTGTATTTTTTTTATTTTCATCTATCATATTTTCAATTTTTTCATTTAATTTAAACTACGATGTCGATAAATGATTAAAATTGTTATATTTGAATCATTGCAAGCTTGCTTAAGTCAATAATCAAATTTTTTATGTCAAAATATAATACATCATTAGATTTAATGAAATAATTCGTACTTTTTTTTATCAATTTAAATAATATAATCATACCGTAAAATTTAGGAGTGTTGATTTGCAGAAGATCAAAATTTACTTCATTTGGCTTCTCCTTGCTCGGACACTTTATTAACTTTGGTATATTAAAAGAATTTTTTGGCCACCAGCAAAAAAATTTTTTCCCCACAGTTTCATCGTTTTTTTCCTCTATCCACAATTCTGGAACTTCATTCACCTCGTTTTGCTCAACAAACTCTACCACAGCGTATCGCATTTTTAAATCACTTAATCTGAAAATTTTAAAAACAAATTAAATAAAAAAAATAAAATGAGAATATTTCTTTTCATATACATAACCTGTACATAAAATAAGAAATATGTATGAATTTAAAAGTTACAATTAGATTATTCATGCAAAATAAAAAAAAAAGACTTATTTGACATTTACTATTTAAAAAGTTATTTTTTAAATAAAAACACATGTTTTAATATGGTAACTTAATTCGCATTTAGAAATAATCAAAAAATGTGTTCGAACTAAGTATGTTTGTTATAAATACCTGATAATTTATATTACAAATGGCTAAAAACGGAGAAAAAACGTTTCATCACTTTTTAAATCATATCTAAAATCGCCACTATTATAAAGAACCAATGTAAGTATTTTATTATTAACTATTTGTCTCCTTATAAACATAAAAACAAACACTTTTATTAATTATAAATCAACCATATAAAAACGAAACGATTTGCACATGAAACGTTAAAACGGCCGGCTTTTCTTAGAGGTCGAATTTTCGAAACAATAACGCGACATGTACACACAAGCACCGTGATGCGTACTTTGAAAAGTCGTAGAGACGAATGAATGCGCAACAGCTTCGGTTGTTTACATTTTTTACATTGTGTACGTTTACGAATTCATGAAAACTACTTGTTCTTTCACTTATTGTTGCGATTAATTGAAATATTATAAATCCAAAAAATATTTGAGTCGACGTATTATGACAAACATTTTGTAAATAAAAAGCAAAAAGAAACTTCTTATGAATATTTTATAAATATGATTAGATGTTTTTTTAATTAGACAAAAAAATTTCGTGTTATCACCAGTGACAATTTCTCATAATTGTGTGCGAATATTTGAAGCAAAATCAGGTTAGTATACTTAGTAAATACGTATACAAAGTATTATGTACAGAAATTGGATACAAATTGTGGTAAAATATATTTTCAGACCTGTTTCACAAGTGGCACCTGTTAAACAAAGGATTTGTGAGAAGATTTGGTATGTCAAAATTTACTAATCATCCAAATCACTATTATGGTGGAAATGATAATTTGTTTAATTGTTGTTTATTGAATTTGATTCATTTTAAAAGTTTGAAGTTTCTTTTAGATAGATACACTGTTAGAATTAGTATAAACATTGTCGTTACTTAAAATCACAAGATCGTATTAATAACATCATGGTTTTAATCATGAAATCGTTTTGATTACAACATTTTGCTAATCATAACGTCTTTTTAAATCCACAGCAATTGAATAAATGCTAAAATATATATTTGGTATATATGTAAAAGTAGTTTTTTTATTACATTAAAATTTATGGTAATTTTTCAGTATCATTTAGTGATACTTTGTTATATTAATTGACTAAAGCTCTGCATCGTTTTGCACTGAAAAATTACATCATGTTAAAATCTTTAAATTAAAAACATCTGTTAACCCGGGAGTGGGCGTGCTACGGTCTTTTCGACCGATCAACAAAGATAACCGAGTGGCGGTTTTGTTGTTGATAAACAAAGACGCGAGAAAAAGCGCGACCACTCCCGGGATAATGCTGCAACATTGCTGCAACGTTCCCGACATGGAACATTCACACGTTGAATTGTCGTTCGGGTTACGTTTAAACATTTTTATTGTCAAATATATTTTCATTCAAATTAGTAACTTTCTTTAGGCAATTATAAATCTGTTTTTATTACACTTTTAGTAAATATGTGTAGGCATTTGTGTAGGTATATTTTATATTGCATTTACTAGAAAAGTAAATTCAAAGTATAAAAATATAGTTAATACATTGTAACTTTATAAGCATTCTAAAAATTTATAGTTGAACTACGAAAATATAATACATTAACTATAATTATATATGATGAGATATTAATGATTAAAGTTGGAATATAACTTTACAGTATAACTATAAAATTTTATTATTGGAACTATAATTTTACCTATTCTGGTATAAATTTATACAATTGTAACAAAAAAATATTGTCTAGTCATTTTTATTAAATTTATAATTAGGTTTGGTTTTTTTAAGTCAAAAAACAAATTTAATTTTTATACTTGATTACACGTAAGAAAATAACGCATTAACAATTACTATGTATGCAAGTAAACTTGTGACGGTAATGTCGTTTTCGTGATAATTGATAGATTTTAATCAAAATTTTTTATCAAAATTTGCCTAATTTTAATGAATTTTTACTAAATTAATAGTAATTTTTACAAATATATAATGAATTTTTACTACGTCTCATTGTAAATATTATGTGAAAGTAAATTTCAGGCCTTGATAGTTTAAGTAATATAACAAGCCATTTAACGACAGTCGGGCGAATAGCCGCGAGTTTAAAGTACGACGGCTTATTAAGAAACAGCGGCAGGTACTGAGTTGGAAACTCGGAGAAAAATTTTTTTTATAATGTTAAAATTATTTTACTGAGTCAAAAAGTAAAATTTACTAAATGCATTTACCGTCACAAGTTTACTCGGATACATAATAATTTGTAATAAGTTATTTCCTTACGTGTAGATTGAAATATAAAACCAGCATTCAATTCATTGAAATACTCGTTTAAGATTAATTAATTATAAATATTATTTATAAATTTAAATAACTCATTCAACGATTTCCAAAATTTTATTCAGAGCATGCAAATTTTTATTATTAACTTTCAAAATAGTATTTTATTATTCAGTAATTTTCTTTATATAATATTGAAATTATATTTGTCCATTTTTGTTCATTATGTTTAATTTATATTCTTAATAATACATTATTGTCATATATGTCAATTCGACTCCACTGTATACATTAATATACAATTTCAAGCCAAATTTTGTCATCTGTCATCTCAATGTTTAGTTTAAGGTTATCATATACATTTTTAAATTTCAACTTTAATTTTATATTCGTTCTATAACATTACAGTATCAATGTAATATTATAGTGAATATTATCACAACTATTTTATACAGTATATACTATAATTTTACATTAAATTTTTTATAGTGTAATAGTATGGAAGAGGAAAACTTCGAGAAAATAAAAATAACCGGAAGTCTGCGCTGGAAGAAATTTCGGTATTCGTCGACTGCGTGTTCTTCATAACACGATTCATCGCAGCAAGGTTTGATGGAGCACATAGACATTTCGGTTCGGGCGGGAAACTATTGGTTGTTTATTTTACGGTCTGGGATGATGTTAAGTACGGTCAGCACCGGTTATCTTACCAGTCGACGTTATTTGGCGCGCAGCAATGTTATCTGCGGTGATTATTATACACTTGCATTGACGCTGGATGGTCGTGTATTTTGTTGCCGGAAAAACGATCACAAACAGGGGTCGGATAAGTCGGACTGCGATCAAAGTGCGCTACAATTATTGTACACGAATACTTGTTCTAAAGAGACGGCTAAGAATGTAACCGCGGAAGATAATCCAAGCCTTGTGATTATGCACCAAGGCAATTTTTCCATGGGTAAATATACTTAAACTCGATAACTTTTCAAAATGAAAGTATCTGAGCCGCAATGCATTTTGAAGCGTGTCTTCTGTTCTGCTCCTTATAGTTATTGTATAGATATAAATCAAACCGCCAACGGCATATTGCATATCTTAATTAATGAACATATATTTTCGGAAGAAATGACTGATATATATAAAAATTTAATAAAGCCATTTCAAAATAAGGGCGTAATTGTTTAAAAGTCAAAAATTTACGAGACCGTTTATCATTGCTAAACCGGGTTAATGAATAATACATCTTTAAACCTACTTTATATATATTACTAGATCATCGCGAGCGCTGCGCGCGCGCCCCGGGCTTGTTGACTTATTATATTTTATTGCTTTTTGTTAAAATGAATTATTGTCCAACTTCCAGATATTTCAGTTACCTTCTAAAATTATTTTTTTCTTTAAAATTCAATGTTGAAAATTTCATGTATCAAACATATGCTTTTAATATTATAACCAATTTTATGATTTCGACATATTTATATTATGTGGCCTTCTGTTTTTCAATTGAACAATTTCATTCACTTCAATTTGCCATTGCGCATTTTACCTAACAATGCTTGGCACATATCAGCCAACTTTGCTGGTAACATAGATTTTATATTAAAGGAATATTAAAGGAATATATTTAACGTTGATCAGTATATTTCCGTACACAAGTATTATCTCAACAAAATATGTGGCATTCTCTTGTACAATGGATCACGCATAATATATGCATAAATAATGGTCAAGCATATAGAAGCACATCAAATCTTGTTGAAACTCTAATAAAAATAATGTCTCGAAGAGTCCAAGAAAGTAAACATCCGAATTTCCATTGATTTTTGTTTAATCAACACGGAAACGATTTTGGCTTAAAAACACACTTGCTATAGTACGTCTGTTGTATTAGCGGTTATGATGCAGCAGTTGTCATTTTTGGGGGCAGCAGACGCACCAAAACTGTGAAAAAATCCTTTTATAGGTTAACTAATGCATCATTCGGTGCGTTAGTTATTCTATAATAGGGCAGCAGACGTCCTAAATGAAGTGACGCGATTTAAATCGTCGTTTGGCGTTAAACACCTACTATATAGTACATATGTGAAGCCAAAATCGTTTCCGTGAAGGAATAAGTAATTTGTATTCTTCACTGGTTTGCCTAAGGTTGTAAATTCATTATATTAAAATCACCGGAAAAAACATAAGGACTGCAAATATTCCAGAAAATTGTAATTCCTAGACTATTTTCGACATGATCTTTGAATTCTACATTTAAATTTAATTTCTTAAACAAATTCAACCCCAAAATGCCATTTCTTGTAATTCTGACTTTTTCAAAACATCAACCAACAATATATGGTATATACATATGGTACAACAATCAACCATACTTGTTTTTTTACAAATCTACGTTCTACGTTATGTATAACGCAAAAGCTCGTCGAAGCAAACGTTGTTACTCTCGGCGCTTGATTAACCTTCGAGAGATATTTGGTTGTAAATAACGTACACGTTGACAATGTAATAGGCATTATTTTATCTCAAACGCGCGACAATA
>JABFPJ010007013.1:0-10336 GCA_022817425.1 Gryon sp. ZL-2020 | reverse complement strand
TGTGAAGTTGTCTACCTCGACAAAACCTCGGGCTGCCTTCGGCAGCCCTCGGTTTTGGTCTCGGTACACAACTTCACATACGGGAATAAACGCGTGTTTCCCTCCCTTGATGCATAACATACTATTGTGACCACAATGTGGGTGTAAGAATTCATCGGTGCCCATAATTGTTGTGGTCATTCAATGTGGTTGCAATAATTTTGTGTCCAATATTTACGTGTACAAATACATCGGTGTCTATAATTGTTATGTACATTTTGGTTCGTGTATCAAATTTATATGTATGATCAGGACTCTTCCAACAAGGAAGATGAAATCGGGAATCCGTTTTCCCGAGCGAAGCTTGTAACTGCGAGGCAAATGGATTCCCGGTTATTTCCCATGTTGCGTACGATATTTTTCATTATGAGAGACGGAATAACGCCATTTTCAGAAAACTCCATAGGTCGGGAAAGGGTATCTTTGCTCCCCGTGTGATGAATAATAATTTATTTAATTAGAGAGAATGGCAACACAAGCGAAGCTGTATTGCCAATCTTTATCATTCATGGGAAAACCTTCTGTTGATCTCTCAAGTAGGGTACAGTACTTTTTCTTTATGAATGAGGTAGAACCATCTAGTTCTACCCCGTGAGTGAAGGCAAATTATTCTACATCATAACTGCAAATGATGTATTTCCTTACTGCGCTTACATATACGGATGGAAAATAACTCAGTATAGAGAACGAGTTCAAGTACTACTTCTGGCCATTTTCATCATACTTTCGTGGTTCCCCTGATCATACAGGGTGATTGGAAATGATTGACCAGTTGCCTAATGAGTTGCCAGTTGCCTGCTAGTTGCCAGTTGCCTGCCAGTTGCCTGCCAGTTGCCAGTTGCCTGCCAGGCACCTCGCAGACACCTTGCGGGCACCCTGTGGGCACCCTGTGGGCACCTTGTGGGCACCTCGCGCGCACCTTGTAGGCTCCTCGCGGGCACCTTGAGGGCATATCATGGGCACCTTGATTTTTATAGTTGATTTATCAATTTTCTAATTAGTTGCCTGTTGCTTAATAACAGGCTCAGGTAACTTGCCTGGTATTAGTTATCTGAGTTGCCGAATGACTCACGACATTCGGCAACTGGCAATTCAGGCAACTAACAACTTGTTAGGCAACTGGAAACGCAGGTAACTCGCACCTTATTAAGCAACAGGCAAGTAATTAGAAAATTGATAAATATTCATCAAAAATCAAGGTGCCCATGAGGTGCCCACAAGGTGCCCACAAGGTGCCCACAAGGTGCTTGCGAGATGCCCGCGAGGTGCCCACGAAAAGCCCGCGAAATGCCCGCGGCAACTAGCAGGCAACTGGCAACTAGCAGGCAACTGGCAACTGGCAGGCAACTGACAAATCATCAAACAACTGGCAACTGGAAGGCAACTGGCAACTCATCAGGCAACTGGCAACTAGCAGGCAACTGGTCAATCATTTCCAAACACCCTGTATTAACAAATCGGAAAATTTTCTGTCAATGACTCGTAACGAAAACTGTCCGTATGCTTTTACGAAATTTAGTATTGCTACACTCCCCTCACCCCTATATACGCAGAAACCATTTAGAATGGGTGTAATATATTTAATCAGAAATGTTTATTTAGTTTAGTTACCCCGTAAACACACAGTAAATCCGCAAAACTGCGATTCTAGAATTACACTAAGAGAAAAAATATATAAAAATTACAAGACTCTGTAGCAATGACAGGATAAAACAAAGTACTATCAAAAGATTACTAAACTTTGACGTAATAATTGATGTTTTCAAGAAAATTGTATCAAATATTATTGAAAATACAATTATTAATACTGAAAGGTCTAATAATAATTGTTTAATATTAGTATGTTTTGTCCAGACATTGCTACAGAGGGCTAAAAAGACTACAGTAAAAAACCAGGACGTTGAATCAAGTGATATATGATATTATATATACTCAAATTCACACATATACTGGATTTATTTTTCTATTACATAGAAACAACCAATTTGGTGGACTAACATCAAGTCCATATACAACTTAATGTAAATGTATTAAGATGTATAATTAAGTCTATAGATACCTATACACAACTATTTATATACTTAAAAATTTAAAGTATGCTTAATTATTTGTTTTTTAATTGAAAAACAAACGTTAATTTTTCTTTATATTTTGATATTTTTCAAATTTTTAGTTATAGTTGAAATTCCGCTAGAAAAAATTGCCAACACTAAGAATCGAACGCATAATTCCTTAAAACCTAACACTAAATTATGTCGCAAACATCTAACACGCCCGGCTAACGCATCATATACCAATAAAAGGAAATTTCTTATATTTAGTTGTACGTTGATATCGAAAAAATAAAAACAAATAAAAAATTATAATAAATTAAATGAATCAATATATAAAAATAATAAGTAACATGTTTGTGTTGATAAAATATATTTAATTATCATGCAAACATTGAAATTAATAAACAAAATTATTAAAATATAAATAATTTAGCCGAGATAAGCCGAAATGATTTATGGACTTGAATTTAGTCCAATAAATAAGTCCAATAACAACTTGCATGTACTCAATATGTTAAATGCATATTTTATTTAATTCAGTTTTTAAGTTCATTTTTGTAATTGAATCGAATGAATTTGACTTGATTCTAATGTATAGCTGTTAACCCTTACAGGACGGGAAGCCAGTATACTGGCTTTCAACGAAAAACGATGATAACAAAGAAAAAATAATGAACTTTACATGGTTTTCTATGTTTTTGGCATCACTGATGCCATGAATTTTTTTTTTCAAAAATGTATTTTTACAGTTGACAACTGTCAGTATCGCTGTTAATTATCAAAAAATCAACTCTTTTGAAGTAATCAAAATTTGTATATAGGTTTTTGGGGTCGCTGAGTACGATTTTTTTTGTCAAAAATGTCAAACGGGAAGCCAGTATACTGGCTCGGGAGGGGGGGGGGTACTAAAAAGTTCTAACATGTAAAATAAAAAAGTTCGTAAGAAAACACCCCGTCCTAAAAAGGTTAATCCCAAAATGGAGTTGAATGCATTACGTTTATTTTTGTGTGTGCATATGCGTGCATTAAAAATAAATAAAGAGAAGGCTATTTTAACGTATAAAATTTTATTGAATAAGTATATTGAGAAAATCAACGTAAACGAAGTACAAAAACTGTATAAAGTAACACAAATAAAAATGTAAAAAGTGCAATTTATAATACGTGATTATTACAATAATAAGTGGTAAAAATTTACAACAAGCATCTTTTACTGCTTGTAGTCGTAATCTCTTGCACAATTTTCCTTTTTCAATCCTTCAAACCTTTAATAAATAAAAATAATTTAAATTTCAAAACAAACTGATAAAATTACAAGGAAATTTACTGTTGGAACCAGTTTTAAAACAAATGTCTTGATTTTTATTTGCGCATATGGATTATATACATTCGGGCTTATGGTCTTTTTGAATTTGTGCTTTTGGTCTTTGGATTTGCGCTTTCGGTTTACGATAAAGCCTTTTTCACGCTTTTGACAATTACCGCAGCAGAGTCTAGTAATTTTTTATATATTTTTAGTAGAAGGGCAAATAATTAATTCACTCACGAGTAACACTATGATTATAAGTTTATTGACGAAAGTAATAGCACAGAATCACGACAGTGAGGGCGACGAACGTAACGAAAGTAACGCTGACGAAGTTATCGACAAGAATGAGAGTGATATAAAATCATGTAATGAGCCAAGTATACAAAAAATCCACAAAACTAAATCAAAAAATAATTTGAAATATATTCCTCCTTCTTAACCAAACTAAAACCAAACCGAAGTTAAACTAAATTAAACTAAACTAAAACCAAACCAAACGGAAACCAGGCTGAACGAAAATCAAACCAAACTAAAACCTAACTAAAAAAAAATAAAAAAAAAATTCGAAAGAAACCGAAAATACAGAAACACCTTGGCGGCCCCTCATGTTTAAAAATGAATGGGAAAAATCTATGTATATCAAGAGAAGTACATGTTTGCACGTATTATTCAATCTTCCTCGGTTCATTGTGCTAACTCATTACTCCTAAGCAACTTGAACCTTTTTCTTAATTGCCGAATCTAGAAAAGTTCGGGGGCCGCCAAGGTGATTCTGTATTTTCGGTTTCTTTCGAAATTTTTTTAATTTTTTTTTTAGATTGGTTTTAGTTTGGTTTGATTTTCGTTTAGCCTGATTTCCGTTTGGTTTGGTTTTAGTTTAGTTTGATTTAGTTTAATTTCGGTTTGGTTTTAGTTTGGTTAAGATTTATTCTTGGCTCATTAAATGATTTCACACCTTTTTTATACCGAAATTCGAAAGAGGACGTTGTGTGTGTTATTTATATATATACACACGAAAATATATATATATATATATATATAATATACACACGAAAAGTGACATATGTTCGTTACTTCATGGTAAGACAAAAGTCACCATGGTAAGACAGAATCTAGTAATGAGAAGAAAATTTCATCTTATTTTTGACAGTTGACGTAAAATCAAAATTAAAATGTTCGAAATATGATATTTGCTGACTTTTTTTATAAACTATTTTTGTTATTAGGTTAAAGTAAAATCAAAATTAGATAATGTAACTATAAAGATGTATTTTAAGTTTGAAAAAACGGGCGTAATCATGCGATTGAGGTTATGTCGGTCAAAATCGCAGAAAATAGTGTTGCTTAGCGCCTTGGCTCGTCGGGGCGCTGGCGCGCCCCTTGATTATCTTATTTTTAACTGATAACGGAACGTTGAACCCAGAGAAAAACCTGAAGAAATATTGGGTTTTTCCTTGGTCAATAAGAGGTACATCTTTTGGGTCATTCCTGAGTGAGTCACGCGTGCAGGTGAGCACGTTGACACACCAGTTCAGTTATCCCACGATGATGCAACTCAGTTGACCATGGCTATTGAATGGCTCTTGTCGGTTGAAGTCTTACGGCTGGTTGTGGTGGTGGAGCCACTTGCTGGTTTGCTTCCGCTGCTTGTCCAGTTACAACGATATCATCGTCGGAGTCGTCTTCTGATTCCAATGGGTTCAAGTCTTCAGACACGATGTATGCGGGTTTCAATCGATCGATTGTAACTCGCACGTTTCTTCCTCGGACCAGGAAAGTGAATACTCTTTCATCTCTGGCAATCACTTGAAATGGTCCTTCATACGGTAATTGCAAGAGGTGTTTGGGACCGTCGTGTCTAATGAACACGTGTGTTGCTGTTGCAAGGTCCTTAAAGACGAAAATCTTGTGATTGCCGTGTCGAGTTCCTCCGACAGGTCGAAGGTTATTGTAGTGCTGTCTCAGCTCACGTATGAAAATAGCAGGATCATCGAAGTGTCTTGTCGATCTGGAAGTGAGAAATTCGTCCGGTAGGCGGAGTGTCTCACCATACACCAGTTCTGCGACTGTTACTTGCAAGTCTTCTTTCCATGATGAGCGGAGGCCCAAAAGTACCGTTGGCAATGTCTTTGTCCAACGATCGGATTGCTGAAATTTGATGGCTGCTTTCAGTTGACGGTGAAAGCGTTCCACCATGCCATTTGCGGATGGATGGTAGGCGGTAGTCCGGACATGCGTTGTTCCCAGAACTGTCGACCTTGGTCCGTGGTAATTCGGACTGGTGTGCCAAACCGTGCAATTCATCCACTGTAGAATGCACGAGCGACCGCCTCCGCTTCTTGGTCTTGTAATGGAATTGCTTCGGGCCAACGTGAAAAACGATCCACACAAGTGAGGCAATACCTGTATCACTGAGAATAAGGCATAATTACCAAGTCGATATGGACGTGCTCGAACCTCCTTGATGGTAGAACGATGGTGCCTACTGGTGCCGAGACATGTCTTGTTGTCTTTGATTGCTGACACTGGATGCAGGCCCGCGCCCAGGCACAGCAATCTGTGTTTATTGAAGGCCACACATACCGCTCCAATCTTGTTGTTGCCTTCACTCCAGGGTGAGAAAGTCCGTGAATTGAGTCGAAAGCGGCCTTACAGAATTGCGCCGTTAGGAATGGTCTGGCGTTCGTTGTTTTGAGATCACAATAAATGGCAGTTGCAGACCCAGGAATGTTGATTTGTCGTAACTGCAGTGCCGTCTCGTTTTTCTCGAGGATGCTCCTTAATTTGCAGTCTCGCTGTTGAGAGACTCCCAGTTCCTGGAAGATTATTGCGGCGATTTCTTCGATCCGGGAAAGGGCGTCTTCTACCACGTTTTCCTCGCCGGAGATGTGGCGGATTTCCATGGAATATTGCCCGATCCAGTCCAGGTGGCGCAATTGTCGTAGACTACATTTGTCTGACTTTTGCTTAAACGCAAAAATTAGAGGTTTATGGTCGGACAGAATTGTGAAAGACCTTCCTTCGATGCTGTGTCGGAAGTGCTTGATAGCCAGGTAAATTGCCAGTAATTCTCGGTCGTAGGCGCTATACTTGGATTCTGCACCACTGAGTCTCTTGGAAAAAAATCCTAGCGGTTTCCAGTTGTTTCCAATTCGCTGTTGTAGTGCTGCTCCAATAGTGTAGTCCGAGGCATCACAAACCAGAGAGAGCTCTGCTCCTAGTTTGGGGTGCGTCAAAAGCGTCGCGGCTGCCAACGCGTCCTTGCACTGGCCGAATGCTGTCTCGACGCCATTGTTCCACTTGATTGCCTTGCCCTTGATGATGTTTTTGATGAGCTCGTTTAGCGGTGCCTGTATGAGGGCTGACCTACGATATGACCTACTATGAGGTATAAACCTACGATAAAAGTTTAACATACCTGGGAATTGCCTGAGTCCCTTTGCTGTCTTCGGTTGGGAATATTCCCGGATTGCTGTAACTTTTTCAGGAAGTGGTTTGGTGCCTTTGTCCGAGACAAAGTAGCCAAAAAATTGAACCTCGGATGCTCTAAAGTGGCATTTTGCAGAGTTGATTATCACTCCGTATTCTTTCAAGCGTTCGAAAAGCAAACGGAGGTGTTCCTGGTGCTCTTCTTCTGATGAAGATGCGACCAAGAGATCGTCGATGTACGCGTAGCAGAAATCAGACCACGAATTACCTCGTCGATGAACCGTTGGAATGTCTGGGCGGCATTTCTCAGCCCAAACGACATCGCCGGAAACTCGAACAATCCGAATGGTGTTGTGATGGCTGTCTTCTTTACGTCTTCCGGGGCCACTTGAATCTGGTGATAGGCCCGCGCTAGGTCGATTGTCGAAAAAATCTTTTTGTGACACAGTGTTTGCGCAAAGTCCTGTATGTGTCGCACTGGGTAACGGTCGGGGAACGTACGGGCGTTGAGTGCTCGATACTCCCCACATGGTCGCCATTGGTCTTCCTTCTTCGGCACCAGGTGCAGTGGAGAAGCCCAACTGCTCTTCGAGGGGCGACAAATACCCAACTGGATCATGGATCTGAACTCTCGTTTCGCAGTGATGAACCGCTCTGGTGCCAAGCGTCGCGGTTTGGCTGCATCTGGTGGTCCTGGCGTCGTGTGGAGTGCTTTGTCGTAGCAGATTTGCAAGTGCCATCTGGCCGTATTATTTCCAGAAAACTCTGGAGTAGCGCATGGTACTGCGATTCGCCAGACACGGTGCGGATGACAGCAACTGTATTGCACTTGGATTCCTGGCCGACCACACGAATGCTTGTAGTTCGGTCAAGCAGGCGGCGGTTTCGCACATCGACCGTGAGGTCAAAATGTGCGAGAAAATCGACGGCGATTATTAGTCGCGAAACGTCCGCGATCACAAAGTTCCAAGAGAGTTCGCGCCGGAACCCAAAATTCAACGACAGTGGTATGGTACCGTATGTGGTGATTATCGTGCCATTTGCAGCTGAGAGTTCATAATTAGTTTTGCGTTTGAGTCCGTGGTGGGTACACACACAACTCGGCCCCCGTGTCGATCAGGAACTCGACTCTAGTCCTCCTGTCGGTGAGAAATAAGTGGCGTGTGTTAGGGCCGGAGTCGCTTGCCGCCATCAACGACTTCCTGTAGAGTTTCCCAAATTGAAATTGCACGGTGGCGTGCAATTTTGCACTCCATTTCCGAAGGTAAAATTATACCAGCACATCCAGTTCTGGCGTGAGGGTGATGATGATCGTGCTCGTCGACACGATTGTGATCGGTATCGCGGGCGGTTTCGTCGGTTCAGCTTTCAATTCACAGATTTCGGTTTGTTGCTCTGAAACCTAAAATGTCAATCTTGATAGTTGTTGTGATATTTGCTGGGAGATTTGCTGAGAGATTTGTTCGCAAATCTGTGTCTCCATAGCGGCTGTTACCATAGGCTGTTGGGTCACGGCAGCGACCTGTATACTGGGTTGGTACTGCGTTACGGTGTCTATTATATTGTATGCAATTCTCGCTAGATCCTCTAATTCTTTTTTTTCGGAAGCCACTATCCCGGCTTGAACGATGGGGTTTAAACGTTCGATCCATAGGGACTTGATGATGTCATTGGCGGCCATTCCTGGTGGTGGGAGTTGCTGGAGGTGTCGCAGAAATTGGGATGGTGTCCTGTGGCCTATTTCCTCTCGCTCTAACAATTGTCTGGTCTTGTGTTCCTGAGACCGTCCAATCTGACGTAACAGTTCCTCTTTTAGCCGCTCAAATGTATTTTCTTCTGGTGGGTTTAAAATGATATCCTGAACTTGGAGTGCCTATTTCTCTTCCAGTGACTTGCTAACTGCACGGAATTCTTGATTGGTAATGTAACCGTTGTCTTCGAGTTCCCATTCTACTTATTTAAACCAGAACTCAGGAGCACTAGATATGAATGGGGGTAAACGCTCCCTTCTTGTATTGGAAGTCACAGGTAAGTTTTCGTTCGTTGACATCTCGTGATTTGATCGGCACGAGTTATATGAGATACTTGATTTTCATGAATCGCTTTCAATAGTACTCATACGAGAGAAAAAGAAAAAAAACTATCGTTGTCAGTACTTGTGGCATTTGAATGTTAAGGATCACGTCGGGGTCACCACTTTAGTAGATGGGTTGATAATTGATTCGCTCACGAGTAACACTATGACTATAAGTTTATTAACGAAAATAATAGCACAGTATCACGGCAGTGAGGGCGACGAACGAAGTAACGCAGACGAAGTTATTGACAAGAATGAGAGTGAGTTGGACATTGTCGCTCCTATTTATTTGCCTTATTTTTAACTGATAAAGGAATGTTGGACCCAGGGAAAAACCTGAAGAAATCTTTGGTTTTCTTGGTCGATAAGAGGTACATCTTTTTGGTCATTCCTGAGTGACTCACGCGTGCAGGTATGCATGTTGACACACCAGTTCAGTTATCCCACGATGATGCAACTCAGTCGACCATTTGACTTATTTTATTTATTTATTTTATCAGAATTATTTAAACAATAAGTTGGTCGCCACATATTTTTTCGCTTACTGTACCCAATTGTTACCCAATTGTTCCTTAACCCTTTGCTTCTAACCATCGCGAATCGTCGAAAGTGTTAAGTAAAATTGTATATAAATAATTATTATTATTGTACAATTGTTAAATTTCTGTATCGTAAACAATAAAGGAAGGCCTTCATAGTATATTACTGCTGAGGACGCCACTGCGCCCGAGGCCAAAAGTGGTTAGTTCCACTTTTGTCCGCTCCCAAGGTGCATAAAAATATTCTACACTTATATGACCGTATATGAGTACTGAATAAATCTCTGGTTCCACCCGAGATACTTCTTCTGGATCCTCTAACGGCTCCCTATGACCGCCCTATAAACCTCTCCTATAACCCCTATGATCTGCCTATGAATTCCTTATGGCATCCCTATAACACCGCCCCCCCTCGAAGCGATGAAGCTTGAAGAAGATGAAGAGAAAATTTTTGTTCTCAACATCAAATGTATACATCGTAAAAATATAAAGCCGACGACACTTTTGTGGCGTAAGGCTATATTTTCTAGAATTTTTTAAACTTGTTTCGATAAATGGATGTCCTTATAAGAGCCAAAAATGGCCCTGATAGGACATCCATATTTTCAAATTTGGACAAAACACGTGTATAACGACTATCCAGAATCAAGGTATGGCTACGGCATGGTTACCTGGTCAGCGCCCGGTGGGACAATCCACGTCAACCATGACGTGGCTAAACTTTACTTTGATTAGGTTTTGCAATGGAATATCATTATACGGAATTTCGGTCAGGCCATATCAATGCCTGGCGTGACATAAGTGTAATAGGCGGATTCGATAATCAGGATGCCTTATTGGAACCATTTTCGGCCTTATTGGGGCTATATTTGACCTTCTAATTACCATA
>JABFPJ010007012.1:0-10337 GCA_022817425.1 Gryon sp. ZL-2020 | reverse complement strand
CATTTGACAGTTTTATATAATTTCAAAAATTGACGCTGAAATATCCGTTTATACCGGATTAGTATTACACTTTCGAATGCCTACTTCAGTCGGATCCAACGGAATGAATTCGTTGATGGATCGATCCATTCTTGCATCCTATATATATACTGCTTTTCCTTCAAATGATAACTTGAAGTTGAATTACCAACTGTCGGTAATATTGCAACACTCTGAATATTCAGTCTTTGCGCTATGTTCATTGCGAGATGCGTATATTTGGTTTTACATTGACTCAGCATTCCATTTGGTTTCCCGTACTCTTCCCAAATTTTGTCTACAATTCCATTGTAGAGGATGTAAATATTTACCGACCGTCGATAATGTCAATTTCCGCTTTCAAGATTAATATTGGTTGATAAAAAGGTGTAAGTGAAACTGAATACAAAATGTAAACAAATTTTTAAATTTCTCTGTTGTGATAAAAATGCATGATTTTATTGCAATTTTGATGTATTTGAACCATTTAATTATCTTTAAATGGACGCCGATTTTTCAATACGTCCATTTTTTAAGATAACATCAGATGAAGACGATTTTGGGTAACTACAATTAGCGTTTAACATAACAAATAACCGGTATAACCTTAAAATTTCATTTACAAAATACTTTCAAAACAATAATTTCAGTGTTCATTTTTTTCGACAGAAAATTTATTTATTTACATTTTTTTTCTGTTTTATTCGATAGATTGGAAGAAATTATTATCAAACGAGAACGAATAAGAAAAGAATTATGGGAAAACATGTTTGGACGATACGTGTATTCAGTGGTAAGTCTTTTTTATGTTTTTAAATATATTTTCTTATTTAAAAGTTAATAAAAAAGTAAAAAACACTAAGAAAATACATTCAAAAATATATTTTCATTGTTTATATTAAAAAAAAATTATGTAAATATTAAGTTTATATTAAAAACACTCAAAATGCATATTTCATAAGTAATTACATGTAAATGATTTGATTATTTATGTTATACATAATTTATTTTATTATATTTAATAATATGTAATTATATAATAATAAATGATAAATGAAATTTGTAACAAACTTGAAATTACGTTTTTGGTATTATTTTTATAGAATTCAGAAGATACCGAAATGTTAATCCGTGACCTAGACAAAATCAAGAATCCACAAAGATTGCCAGAATCATATCCAATTGATTTAATGGAAAAATGGATCGATGATTGTCAATCCCAAAAGAATGATCACATTAATCAAAGCATTTTAAAACTCGAAAAAACAGCAAAAGATTCGACTGTAAAAGTGACAGAAAGAATAGAAGTGGAAAAACCCAAAAGTCCACGAGAATGTTCAGAAATAAGCGACGGATTATTTACGCCAAAAATGGAGAAGACAAATAGTGAATCGATTGTTCCGATAAAAAAAGATTCCATTTGCAATCAAACGCAGTCTTTCTTTTCAGCGTCACGTGGTTGGAGAAAACTGTATAATCCAAAAGAATCGCCGATTGACATTAATGTCTTCGAAGAACAGAAGAATCGATCGATTAATCGACAATCTTATAATGTACAACGTCGGAGAATTTTGCAGCAAACCATTGAACAAATAGAAAAACGAAAGCAAAAAGATGAATTAAAAATAATAAAAGAGGAAACAAGTAATGAAATAAATGCAAAAAAAGAGAAAACTGAAAATGTTAAGTCGGCAAAATGTGATGAAATTGAAGTTAAAACGGAGACAACGTGTGATGAAAATAAAGATCAAAAGAAGATTGAAAGTAATGCAATTAAGAACTGCAAAATTACTTTGAATAAATTGAGTTCTGAAGAAATAAGCAAGTACAAAATCGGCGGCAATAAACAAGAAGAAATGTTGCCAGAAGGCTTAGAAAAGTTGTCAAATAAGCTTATTTTTTGTTCTTCGAATTCTTCAGATACGACAATTGACCTTATGCAATGTAATTCGTCGGCTCGACCAAGTTCGGCTAGTTCCATTACTTCTATTAAGCTGTATTTAAGCGATAAAAGTAACGATAAAAGTATTTTAAATAAGCATGAAAAGTTGGTGAAAAATGATGAAGAACAATCAGAAAAGAATTTAGTAGAAAATGAGAAAATTACGAAAACAAGTTTTACGAATGAAGAAGAAAAAGGTAAGACGGAGTTGGAGAATATGAACAATTTGACAAGATATTCGTTTCGACTGATTCCTTATAGTTCTTCGTCGGAATCTGACAGCGAAAACGTCAAAGAAAAGACAAAAAAGGGAAGGAAATTAAGTGTTGAGGCGAAGTCGAAAGATGAAATACGTTTGTCTGACGAATTGAGTGAAAGACGTTCGATGGGAAATTCACAGGATTCTGAAGACATTTTAAAGTCAAGAAAATCGAAAGTATTTAATACAACAAAATCAAGGCAAAGTAAAGTTGCGAAATTAAAAAGAGAGGAAATAAGCAAAAAACGAAAATTGAATGAAGAAGCGAAACTGAAGATTCAAATATGTTCGTCTGACGAATCAAGTAAGAAAAATTGGACGGCAAATTCATCGGATTCTGAAGACCTTTTCGAGTTACGTAAGTCGAAAGTTTTCAATAGAACGAAATGCAAAAAAAGTGATTTACAAAATGTTAAAGCTGGAAAACTTCGAAATAATTTGATGAAGAAAGAGTCAATGATAGATCGTACAGTACATTCGCAATTGTTATTTGTGGGTTTATCTGCTTCAGAATCCGATGAAGACTAGAATGTGAATGAATCAGTTATGTAGAATCAGTAATATGAACTCAACCCCATGAAAATAACTGAAAACCGTGAAATAATGCTTTGCTTTTAGAAGTAATTTTTATAAAAATATGACTATTTATAACGACGCTTCTTACGTAAAAGGTTATATCTCAAATTTTTTTTATATATTACGTAATTCAAATGCATGTTATAATGAATTAAAATAGGTTTTTTTATATATTTCGGGAAAAATTAAGTTCAAAATTCCTATAATCTCACTAAATTTTACTATACTGTCTAATAAACCGGAGATAACATTCAAATATAATACAAAAAATTACCATTCTATCTCATGATAATTATTTATTTACTTTATTAAAAAGAAAATGTTTGAGGCATAACCTTTTACGTAAGAAACGTCGATAAAATTATAGATTACTTAATTTTTTTAATAAATCGAAATTTTTATATTTGTTTACGGAACTTTTCATTTTACAATTTTTATCGCGCTAAACTTTAAATGATGTTTTAAACTAAATTCAGAATCATTTTTTTACATGTAAAATTGGATTATATTATTGTTTATTTGAAATAATTATATGAATAATTAATATTTATCATATTAGATATGAAAATATTAAATTAATCAAAGTTACATGTAAAAATCACAATAAAATGTTTTTTGTAAATTTCTTTTTGAATTACATATGATTGTATTATTTATCGACGTTATATAGTAATTTTAGCAACATTGTAAATATTACTTAAACAAATTCAAATCTTATTTTATAATGAATGTTAGTATAATTTGTATACAATTGTACTTATGTTGATTGCAATTAAATGACTGTAATATTTTATATTTTGTACCTTTATATTAAAGATAAATCAAACAAGTTAACTCATAATAAAATTCATTTTGAATTTCAGGAAATTATAAGAAGATATGTTAGGATTGAATAATACTCCGAGATTTGTAAAAATATATTATTATATCAGTTTAAATTTATACAGTTCAGATTGAAATTAATATCTTCATTTACAATTTTAATAAAATGTATATAATAATTTAATTATTTTATTGCAATTCCAATTACATGTTTTCTAGTGAGTAGTAAGCACAGTGGTTGAGAAACGTATCCATAAAGTGTAATTTCATTTGATAAAACTTTGCTAAAACCACAATTTTTGATATCCCTTAGAGGATCTCCATTTAAACGGCAGCCTCCAAAAAATGCTGGCCAAATTCCTGTATTAGTTAGAATTGTTTGAAATTTTCGTGTTAGAGTTCCTTTTGATTCTGCGATGTGTTCCATGAATATGAGTTGACCACCCTATAATTATTACATTTACATATATACAATAAATAATAATAATCGCGTTTCTCTACGGAACGAATCAAATCAACAGAAATCATTTATCCCTTCTCCAACCTATCACGTGACATGCGTTGTTGCCAAACGTGCAACTCTCAATACTGTAATTTTTCAATGACACTCCAATGACATTCGTTTGTTTTGTTTCAATATTTGTGCAAATTTTAATTGTTTATTGTTATTGTTAAAGTTGTTTTTATTGGGGTTTTAAATAAAAATGACTCAATGTTTAATTTGAGGTTACTAAGCGAATGTCTGTAAATAATAGGAGAAGGATTTGAGGGACAACTGGTTCTGTAAACGTGACAAAATTCGTTCCATAAAGAAGTTTCGTTAATAATGAACTGTTATTACGTAGCATATTTTTAAGGTTCTTATGAACAATCATGTCTAAAAGTTAGTTTTTGCAGTTGCAAATTTTCAATAAAAGTATTATATTGTTTAAATCCACTTTTATTTCAATTTGTTTTAAAAATTATATACCAACATCATGAATTACCTTTTCAAGTAACAGAGTTTTCTTAAAAATGGCCAAAAAGTGTATATTTTCAATATTTGACTTATATTTTAATTTTTATTCATATATATCTGATTATTATTTTGTGAGTTATTAAAAAAATCTGCTGTTTTCGGTTCTTTTTTCTATACCGCTAATGTATTATTTCAATGTTGATCTTTAAATATCTTGTCTTTCAAATGGTCAATCATCTTGAAATTTTGAGGAATTGTAGAAATTGAGTTAACTAAGATGTTTACACATTTTTATACAATTCTGACTATTTTAAATTTAATTTTGATTAAACGTTAATTTTAAAGTGTTTTCGAGCATTCTACCTTAAAGAAGGTTTTGCAACATATTTAAACATATTGTGCTATTAGAAAGTTAATTTTTAATCCTTATTAAATTTATGGAAAAAACTGGTTAAAACTTACGATTATCCCATGTAACCTCCGCCATAACCACCACGTCCCATTCCGCGTCCACCGGCACCGTAGCCCATATTTCCATAACCATTGCCCCTACCACCATAACCACCGTTCATACCGCCACCATAACCACCCATTCCTCCTCTTCCATATCCCATGCCGTTGCCATATTGCGCAAACGCTGTGGCAACCAGTACGACGAAAAGAACACAGACAAGTGTGAAACGCATTTTTAATTAAAGATTTGGATACTTTTTTGGTCCTAAAAATATAAACAATAATGCAATAATAAATAAGTAAAAAAACTATGATTAAGTAAATACTCAATGATGTAAACAAGTAAATAAAATTAATAAATAACAAACGTAAATAAAAACAAATAGAATAAGTAAATACACAGCAATGTAAACAAACAAATAAAAAAGTAAACAAATCAGTAAATAAAGAAATTAAAATAAAAAAACCAGCTGTGATAAATAGAATTTTGACTTCTGTAAAAAATTAAAATAAAAAGTTGTACACTGATGTTATACCTTCAACGAAAAACTTGAAAATCAATTGCATTTTCATGTTTGCATCTCATTATATATCATTTGATAAATCAACGATTACAAGAAAAAAAAAGGAAACAAAACAAATTACGGAAATATTCCCCGGACATTTTTTATATGTCAGAATCAATAATCATTAGATGAAATTAAGTTTTCTTGAAATTCTGAATTAAATTGTACGCTTCAATTGCGCAATGTAATTGGGATAATAATTGGTCTCAAGGTGAGATAAAGACAACTGATTTCCTTTTTTTTTTTTTTTTTTTGAATTTTTAAAATTTTAATTAGTATAATATTTCATTTGTAAATGTTAAAAAAATAATGTATATGTTTGTTGAAAGAAAAATAATGCCATCTTCCTTTCTAATAGCACAAAATATGTTTAAATATGTTGCAAAATATATTCATTGTTTATTTAAAAAATATATTTTTATTTAATAAAACTTAAATTTTATACAATATTTTAATTGCAATCATTTTATTTTTATAGTTGCAGTTCTTAATATTAAAAAAATAAATTTCATTTTGAATAAAATAAAAACGATACAACTTAAACGAACATCTATTAAAAAAATTAATTTGAAAACCTATACTATCAGAAATGATTAAAAATAATTTGTTTACTATTTTTCAGCTATTCAAATTGATTGTTTCAAATATTCCATGGTAATATTCTTTTCCAGTTAATGTATTAATGGATGTATTTCACATTCAACGTAATAAATCATTTTCAAACTTCCACGAAATTATACTGACTCAAATGTTGTCTGCATTGAAATTAAATTTTCAGTTGCAAAGTCCATGTAAATCGATGTAAAAATATGCATATAATTTAAATATATATATATAGAATGTATTTTTATTCAGAAAGCTAAAATATGAATATAATTATAATTTTTTAATATATTTTTCATACAAATTTTTTTTAATTAACTGAAAACTACGAAAAACTAAAAATCGCAGCAGAATGATCATTTTCAAAATGAAAAAAAAAAAAAATTTTGCTGAAATATTTTCATGATTCATAATTATATTTCATTTATATCCGTATAATCCACAAGCGATAATTTTTCGACAAGTAAATTCTACAATCGATGCAGTAGAAACAATCAAACAATCTCCAGTCGATTGAACAGACATCCTTATTCCTTATAGTCTTTTGTGTTTATGTTTAGCACAATGTTTTAAAGATGGCGTTGATATCATTGTTACTCTTTTTGTTAATTATTTTATTATTGCCATTGAAATGGTGTTTCATTAAATATTATTGTTTTTATTATGATACTTTCTGTTGTTATTGTTATTCGTTAATGTGATGTGTTATTGTTTTCATTATTATTGTTATCAATGTCATTTTGTCATTGTTTGTCTTCTTGTATGTCTGCGCGACTATTTTTGTCTTTGTTGTTATTATTATTATTATTATTATTATCGTTATTAATGTCATTTGTCATTATTATTGTTTACATATGTCTGTGTTATTATTTTTGTTTTTGTTATTGATGTAATTTAAAATAAAACATGGTAAAAACTATCTACAAGTTTAAAATGTTCTTTCAATCTGTTCTATTTCTATCCAAAAATACAACAAAAATAATTGTCAATGTTGGGAAATAAAATAAAGAAAGCAAAATGTTACCGGTGCGAGCACTCGGCGTATTTCATTGAGCGTTTTCGAAATGGAAGCCGTCGAACAAAGAGATCTCGTCGAAACAACTACATCGACCGAACAGTCGGCCACATCCTTCATGCAGCTTCCATCTCCAATTACGAACTTTTCGAGCACAATATGAGAAAATTCCTCGCACCTGTTCCCATTAACAAGATACTCGCCCAATTTACGATTCCAATCAACGCAAATCAGATGACTACCAGCCGGATAAAAAGAAATGTTTTCGCCTATAAAAATAATTGTATGCTTTATTTTTTGTAATATAAGAGCGTCTTTTTTTGTTCAAAGTGCATTTTTTTCATTTGTTCAAAACTAGAGATTGGTGATCATCAAAAAATAATCGATTTATTTTTTTTATTTTGAAATTATAATTAATCGATTAAATTCGATTGATCGATTAAATTCGATTAATCGATTAAATTCGATTGATAAATTAAATTCGATTAATCGATTAAAATAAGTCAGTGAATGACACACAAAACAAACAATTAATCTTTGCATAACTAATTGATATTTTTGAATCGATTAATTGCTTTAAATAAAACCGATTATTAAATCGCCGATCCCTAGTTAAAATCGAACGAGAATTCAGATTAAAACCTGTTTTAACGCCAATTTCCAAAATACGCAAACGTTTTCGTGAACGTAAAATCATGTTATGCGAATGGTGCTCTTCCAATAATTTAAATAACTTGGCTCTGTAGGGCGACGAAAGTTCCGCGCACTCAGTCTCAAAGCCAAGCAAATATGATTTATAAACATGCTGCTTCAACTTCGGCCACTTTAACTTGAACCAAATTATCACAAGAACGACAATAATTGTCGTTATTCCATATCGGGAAATTGTGTCACGCACCCAAATATCATTCACGCTCATGATCGCCACACATTAATTACACATAACTGAAGGCGTTGATCAAATTTACTTTGACTGTATATCGAATAATAATAATCAATGACGAAATACCGTTTTTTCGTTTTAAATTGTAGATGATTATTATCGCACTGCTTTTTTTTATTTCAAACGACCGTTTACAATGACTTTTGATCTTGCGCGGTTTTTAATATATGCTTGCACGAATATTGCGATAAGATTATTTAATTACATTTTCTTTCGAGTTGAACTGCCGACGATGTTTATTTGGTTGTTACTTTAATTCATTCGGACAAAATGTTTTGAACGGAAAATGCGTTTGTTTGATTTTTTATTTTGAGATGTTTGGTTTTGATTTTCGTACTTTTTTCGATTATCATTTTTGAAAAATAATGTACCTTTATTTTTGTTATTTATATTAGGGGGTTTTAAAAATTTTTTATATTTTACATGTAATTTTTATATATTTTTATATAATTTGTTATATCTTTATATACAAATATATAAACAATTTTTTTTCATATATCGTTTTATATATCTTCTGTCGCTAAAAAACATTTGACAAAATATTTTAAATACATATTAAATATATTTTGCATTATATTTATTATAATTTATATAATATATTTTATTATATTTATATATTACATTTTTAAATATATTTTCTTCCGTTAGGGTTATATATCATATATATATATATATATAAAATATATATAATTTATGTATAAATTGTGGCAATATAGCATTCATTTATAATACAAAATTATATTTTATATTCTCGTTCGTGAGAGTTAATAAAAATGGTCCATTCATTTTTAAAAATATTTTATATTTTCATTATTTAATTTACGTTATTCCATAAACCATAATCGGTCTGAAATGTCTGAGTGTATGATTTTCCCAGGCAAACACACTTAGACTTCATTTGGAGTGTAACGAGACACAGATTCGCTTTAGAAAAAAGCAAACATTCGCGACTTTTGACGACAACATAAGGCGAAGTAAACTGTAAACTGGCCGAAGGAAGACCGTAGTTGAAAACAATGGTCGGATAATAGAGAGAAAGTAAATGGAAGAGTGAACCTAGAAAAAAGAAAAAAAATGAATTTAGGATAATAAAAGGAGCACCAGCCGGGTTTGGATATTGGCACCAGGCGAATGTCTTTTGTTCTTACGTCGAAGAGTGACCACAAACAACGGGGTCACCGATTACGCGCGCCACCGGGTGCACACTCTCATGGGTGCAGATTCGATTGAGAGGCAAATGTGAAATCGCGATCGGGAGGCGTTTTGTTTTTGCCATTGGGGCGGGCAGAGGGTTGGCCGTTTGCGTAATGGTTCGCTGGTTCGAACAAAATTGCGAACACTGGGTGCCATGCACAATCATAATACTTAATCGAACACCAGCTAAGCTAGCCCAGTTCATTTTAACTTAACAACTTTTTACGCTCTTTTTCTTTGTATTTTTATATTTTTTTCTTTTTTAAGGCTTTCCTAATAAAACAAAAAATATATTGCGAATATATTGTTAACATATTCTAAATATATTTTTTCTCTACACTAAGGGAACAGTATTATAAATATTACAAGTTCTCTGACAATTTTTATTAAATATTACTGATAAACTTGGGATACTCTCGATTACTCACAATATGTAATAGAATTCAAGAGTAAATTTAATAATGCAAAATCTGTTATAAAACGCTAGAAATATAATATTTTTATGAATCCTTATAATTAAATTTGTTGAAATTGTTGTATATATATATTATGCAGTACTTCGTGGATTTTATTATTCCGGATAATAAATTGCACCCTAGTAAGCTAGTGATTTTTCTTAGTTTGGTTGAACTACAATCACTTTTTACGCCTAATATTTTTTATTGTGATTTATTTATGAAAAATATAAATAAAGATAATATTTTTTAAAATGAAAACAAAATAATTTTAAAAAATAAAAAATTCAATTTTATTATTTTATTATCATTCAAATTCATATGATTGTTAGTTTTAACTGTATTTTTTTGCTCTTATATTTTATACGTAGTTATATATTGAGATATATTATATTTGTAACATTAACATATATTATCTTACTTATTATTATTATTACTTATTATTCAATAATTCTTATTATTGAAAAATCAATATCATTGATATAATGACGCAAACAATTTGTATTGAATTCAACAGTAATTAAATGTACATA
>JABFPJ010007011.1:0-10339 GCA_022817425.1 Gryon sp. ZL-2020 | reverse complement strand
TTCTGCTTTGCGTTTAACAAAACTAACAACATTGCGTAAATGGGTAGCGGCCGTAAACTGCACTTTAGCCCAAGATGGCAGTTATGCTGTCGAAAACGTTATAATTAAGTAGTTTTCCATTATTTTACACAGTTTTGTGCATGATATGATGACTTGCAGTATAAGATGAAATTAAAATGTCTGATGTGTGTTTTCGAAACAGAAAATCATGAGTATATTATTTCTTACATTAATAAATACCATTAAAAAAATACAAATTTCAAAGCAGTTTGTTGCATAAAATGTTTTTCAATGGTTCTTCTTAATAAAGAATCAACCTGAGCAACTTCAATTAATTTTGGCTTCAGAGCATCAACATCACGTTCATTTCTGTCTTCTAAAATTATTTTTTTGTACTGCTGACCAACGTTGCAAAATATCGTCTTTATTCTTATAAACAAGAGTATAATTAACTTAGAAAGAGTATAATTAACTTAGATAGAATTAAAGGAAGTAACTTTTTTTAAATGACTTTGCCAGCAGCCACGAACAACAATTACTTACAAAACTAAACACAAACAACCCTGCGGCAAAACTATTTGAAAAACTATCATCTTTATTCCTCTAAACAAAAAAAAAAGTAAGTTACTTATGAACATTTTAAATAAAGTGTATTACTAATATTACGTGTTTCGTGATCAAATGTTTTATATATAAGCAATCGTTTTATTATAAAACTCTAAATGTGTTTTAGAACATTTATTTTAAACATTTAAAACACAAGACATTTGTAAATCAGATTTTATGTTTTAATATAAAACACGTGCTCTTAAAAGACATAAAAATCGAAACGCATATATAGAATGAAACATCGTTTTGTGTGTTATGTTTTAAATTAAGACACGTTTAAAACGTGTATAAAACGTCTGCTTTTACAGTGTGAAATGCTGGTAATGTCGGTATTTGATGTGGCGGAAAATCGGAACGTTCCGAATACGAAAAAACATTTTTCGTTCGAAAAAATTTTTTCTAAGTTCTTCTACTATAGATTATGATTTCATCTTTTTGCATGAATATAACATTGATTTACACACTACTAGGATGCTTCATTTGTTGATTCCAAGCTAGATTAAGAACTCTAGAATCAATTCCACAAACCTAAAATTAATTTCTATGCTTATCCGCGATTTGCAGGCGTATAAACCGCGCTCGCGCGCGACTCGCGAATTATGAATCCGCACATAAAACACCCTCCGACTCATCAAAATGCTTCATTTGTCGATTGCAAACTAGATTAAGGACTCAAGAAACAATTCCAGTACCTGGAAATTAATTTCGCAGCTTATCCGCGATTTGTGGGCGTATAAACCGCGCTCACGCGCGACACGCGAATTATGAATCCGCTTATAAAACACCCCCCGACTCATCAAAATGCTTCATTTGTCGATTCCAAACTAGATTAAGAACTGAAGAAACAATTCCAGTACCTTCAAATTAATTTCGATGCTTATCCGCGATTTGTGGGCGTGTAAACTGCGCTCGCGCGCGACTCGCGAATTATGAATCCGCTCATAAAACACCCCCCGACTTTTCATTTAGTTATTGCCATTCTTATGAATATTCATCATTATAAAATTATGAAATCTAATACATTATTAAATATATGAAACAATGATTATTTATTTTTCTTGTATACTATATTTCATCTTCTTATTATAGTAATTCATATATTGTTATAATTGAATATATTAATCACATTATCCTGATGTATTTGCAATAACATCCCTTGTGTTGCTCGTAAAACAATCGCAGCAGATATAGTAGCTTTCTGCATTACCTATATAAATGTTTGTAAATGTGCTTATACTTAATGATATATGTATTGCAATATTTCGTATATCTTACTTTCGAAAACACATACTTCACGAAAACACGTACAAATCATTACTTCTATCCAGATATGGATGAACAAAAATTAATTGTAAGTTATTACTTGTAATGTTAATGATTATTTAATTCTGTAGAGTGTACCATTGCAAATTCTAAATGATTAAAACGTTAATTTATAATGTACAAATGAATATTTACAAATTGGCAATTAACAAAATTACAATTTACAAATTAACACTTAGCAAATATACAATTTAGCAATGTACAAAAATACATTTTAGAAATTTACAATTTACTCATATGCAATATACAAAAGTACAGTTTACAAATTTAAAAATTACAAATGTACTAATGTACACTGTACAAATTTACTATTCATAAAAATTACATGTTACATATTTACAATTTTAAAATATAAATTAATATTAGGAAATTACCAGAATGTTGAAACCACTTTATGTTGGCGTTGTTAACTGTAGATATAGCGCGAATTTCTAATATTGTAATAACCAACATGTTATGATTGCAGTGCACGTATTATGGTGTCCTTTTAACATACTTATGTTACAATTAGTAAGGAAAATGAATAAAAGGCAAGAATAGCAAAAAATTTATATATGTGAATTATATGTTTTTGCTAAGCCTTATTATAATTAGCGAAATTACATAAGTAAGGAACATATGAAGGGTTCTTTAACTATGTAACATAGGTTAAGTAAAAAGTAGTACTAACTAAAATTATATTAACACAAAATGTTGTACGATAATATATCAACAATGATTAATTGAAATCTATGATTCATTGTTATTTCTCAACAGAAATAACCATAACAATTGCAACCTGAACAACGTGCAAGGTTAGGCAATCATTACATCTAACTATATTGCACTTGTTAAAAGCAGTAGAATACTTTAAATATATGAATGAGATATTTTGCTGAGCTTTATTATAATTCGCCAAATTATATGAGAAAGGCTCATATACAGGGTTCTGTAACTATGTAACACAGATTGAGTAAAAAGTAGTACCAACTACGAAGATATTAACACAACATGTTGCATGATAATATATCGACAATGATATATTGAGATCTATGATTCATTGTTATCCCTCAACAGAAGTAACCATACCAATTGCAATCTGAACAACGTGCAAGGTTAGGTAATCATTACATCTAACTATACTGCACTTGGTCAAAGCAGTGGAAAACTTTAGATACATGAATGAGATATTTTGCTGAGCCTTATTGTAATTCGCCAAATTATGAGAAAGGCTCATATTCAGGGTTCTTTAACAATGAAACATAGACTAAGTTAAAAGTAGCACCAACTACAAAGATAGTAAAGGAAATGTTGTATGATAATATAACAACAATGATATATTGAAATCTGTGATTCATTGTTCTCCCTCAACAGAAATACCCATAAGAATTGAAATCTGAACAACGTGCAACGTTAGACAATCAGTACATCTAACCATACTGCACTTGGTCAGAGCAGAAGAAAACTTTAGATACCTGGATGAGATATTTTGCTGAGCCTTATTATAATTCCCAAAAATATAAAAGAATAGCTCATATACAGGGTTCTTTAACAATGAAACATGGACTAAGTTAAAAGTAGTACCAACAACAATTCTATTAACACAAAATATTGTATGATAATATATTAAAAATGATATATTGAAATCTATGATTCATTGTTATCTCCCAACAAAAGTAACCTTCACAATTACAATCTGAAACAAAGAGCAACGTAAGATATTTAGTACATCCAAACATACTACACTAAGTAGGAATTAAATGTT
Source organism: Gryon sp. ZL-2020 (assembly GCA_022817425.1). Classification (NCBI taxonomy): domain Eukaryota; kingdom Metazoa; phylum Arthropoda; class Insecta; order Hymenoptera; family Scelionidae; genus Gryon; species Gryon sp. ZL-2020. The sequence goes on along the minus strand of JABFPJ010007011.1, from coordinate 6,663 downwards.
AGTATTTCCTATGCACTAAACCTGTAATTGCTAGTGTTCACGTGTAGTATATACATTTTAACGTGGAGAATATTAATCGTTAATGCGACAAATATTTAATTTAATAATATTTCTAATTAATTTCGTATTAAAAATGTTATGTACCTTTATTTATAGAAGCCTTATGAAAAACAGAACGAGCAGATTGATAAAAGTAATATAATGAGAAAAACAAAAAGGAAACATTTTACAAAGGCACACAAATAAAAAAAACCTTAGGGAAAAAAGAATGGAGAAAATATAAAATAATGATAATAAATTACTTCGGTATGTGACACAAGCAATGTAGAAATGGGCCCATTTCTTCCCTAATAAAAAAAAATCAAAATTATAAGTATAATATGTGTATATATACGCATTATATACAGATTACGTATAAAATACGAATATGTAACCCTCTACTATACATATAATATATGTAATGTTCTATTGGGGTTAGAAAGATAAGTGTATATATAAAGATGAACTTAATATTACGTGTAACGGATAGGATGCAATGCTGATCGCAGCCTTGACGAGGCGTGAAGGCTTAAGTTTGAATGATGATGTGGTAAATAACACATTGTCATTACAAACGAAATAATGCGATCATGTTGACATTAAGTGGGTTAAAGTGACTGAAAATTATATTTTTTTAACATGAAAATTTTTTTTTCCAATTATTGAATAATACTTTGTACGAAAGAAAAATTGTTTTTTTATGAAAAACAGAAATTATAATGGTGCAACATGACAAAATTTGTTTCTTACTTTTATTATTACATTATTTGTTTATTATTATTACATACGTTTTATTTGCTCACAAATCAAAATTAATTTGAAGATCCTGCAATTGTTTCTTAAGTTCTCAATCTAGTTTGGAATCGATAAATAAAGCCTTTGGATGAGTTGGGGGGGTGTTTTATGAGCGGATTTATAATCCGGGACTCGCGCGCGAGCGCGGTTTATACGCCCACAAATCGCGGATAAGCATCGAAATTAATTTTAAGGTACTGGAATTGTTTCGTGTGTCCTTAATCTAGTTTGGAATCGACAAATGAAGCATTTTGATGAGTGGGGGGGGAGTGTTTTATGCGCGGATTCATAATTCGCGAGTCGCGCGATAACGCGGTTAATACGCCTACAAATCGCGGATAAGCATCGAAATTAATTTTAGGTTTATGGAATTGTTTCTTGAGTTCTTAATCTAGTTTGGAATCGATAAATGAAGCGTTTGGATGAGGTGGGTGGTGTGTAAGAGCGAATTCATAATCCGCGACTCGCGCGCGAGCGCGGTTTATACGCCCACAAATCGCGGATAAGCATCGAAATTAATTTGTAGGTACTGGATTGTTTCTTGAGTTCTTAATCTAGTTTGGAATTGACATATAAAGCATGTTAATAAGTCGGGGGGTGCTTTATGAGCGGATTCATAATTCGCGAGTCGCGCGCGAGCGCGGTTTATACGCCCACAAATCGCGGATAAGCATTGAAATTAATTTTAGGTTTATAAAATGGATTCTTGAGTTCTTAATCTAGTTTGGAATCGACAAATGAAGAATTTTGATGAGTCGTGGGGTGTTTTAGGAGCAGATTCACAATTCGCGAGTCGCGCGATAGCGCGGTTAATATGCTTACAAATCGCGGATAAGCATCGTAATTAATTTGAACGTACTGGAATTGTTTCTTGAGTTCTTAATCTAGTTTGGAATCTATAAATGAAACCTTTGGATGAGGTGGGGGTGTTTAAGAGCGAATTCATAATCCGCGACTCGCGCGCGAGCGCGGGTAATACGCCCACAAATCGCGGATAAGCGTCGAAATTAATTTGAAGGTACTGACATTGTTTCGTGTGTCCTTAATCTAGTTTGGAATCGACAAATGAAGTATTTTGATGAGTTGGGGGGTGTTTTAAGAGAGGATTCATCATTCGCGAGTCGCGCGATAACGCGTTTAATACGCCTACAAATCGCGGATAAGCATCGAAATTAATTTTAGGTTTATGGAATTGTTTCTTGAGTTCTTAATCTAGTTTGGAATCGATAAATAAAGCCTTTGGATGAGGTGGGTGGTGTTTAAGAGCGAATTCATAATCCGCGACTCGCGCGCGAGCGCAGTTTATACGCCCACAAATCGCGGATAAGCATCGAAATTAATTTTAGGTTTATGAAATTGATTCTTGAGTTCTTAATCTAGTTTGGAATCGACAAATGAAGAATTTTGATGAGTCGGCGGGTGTTTTATGAGCGGATTCATAATTCGCGAGTTGCGCGCGAGCGCGGATTATACGCTCATGAATCGCGGATAAGCATAGAAATTAATTTTAGGTTTGTGGAATTGATTCTTGAGTTCTCAATCTAGCTTGGAATTAACAAATGAAGCATCCTAGTAGTGTGTAAATTAATGGTATATTCATGCAAAAAGGTGAAATCATAATCTATAGTAGAAAAACTTAGAATAAATTTTTTTGAACGAAAAATGTTTTTTCGTGTTCGGAACGTTCCGATTTTCCGCCACATCGGTATTTAGCGCAATTGTGTCGGGGTTAACGACACAAGAAAATAAAATAAAACATAAGTATTTGAATTTAAATAAAGCAAGTTATTATTCAATCGCTAGAAAAAATTACAAATTTAAAAGAAAAAATAGTTGGGCACAGGAGGTGCCGGATACAATTTTGCGTCGAATTAATAATTGTAAAAACTGAATAATAAATAATTAATAATACCCAAGCAGAAATTGACACCGAATTTTTGTGGGGGCCCGGCCTAGCTATTTCCTGGCCTTACTAAGGCATTCACATGTGGTCCACATGAGTTTGTCACGCTGCCGAGAGCTAGGTCCACATGGGGCAGCCATAGAGGATTTTTATGTGGTATTCCATTGAATACCACATAAAATACCACATAAAAATCCCATACGGCTGCTTCATGTGGACCTTACTCTCGGCAGCGTTAGAACCTCACGAGGGCCACATGTGAATGCTTTATTATATCCCAAGTAAGAATTTTGATTGGGTGCCATTCAACCATTATAAAATAATGGTTTGATGGACCACATTAGGTTTTCCATGTGAAAATTCTGCAGGGGCTGCCTTATTAAGATCTAGGAAAATTCTGTTTATGTTTTAATGTTGCATTGTACTTCTAGATTTTCTTAGGGAAAAAATCATTCGGACCCTTTTAGATTTTGGTACGAATTACCATTCTACGGCAACCCCATGAAAAACTTAATCGGGCCTTAATATGAAATATCGTTACGAGGAGAGTGGGGGTTATAGCCCGAGTAAAAATAATTTGATGAAAATTTGATTAAATTTTGATTTACAATTCATAGCTGCAATTTTCATCTTAAAAATGAGACCAGATATGATCGGAATTTCATTTAAATTTCAGAAATTTCAATTAATATGATTTACTCAAATAATATGAGTTTTTCATATGGAGGGTTCAATAATAAAGTGAACTAACGCCATTTAAAACTCAATAATAATATTTGTTATTTATAATTAAAATTTTATTGTAATAAGATAATTTGACCAACTTAACCATCTTTCAGTGGTTAAAATTTGATTAACGTAATAGGAAATCGGTTGTTAGAATAAATTTAGCTGTTGTAATCAAACTGAAAAACGCCAAATTCAAAATGGTAGTTAGTTCACTTCAATACTGAAACCTCCCTATGTTTTCAATGATTTTTTTAATTTTCTAAGAAATGCACATTCAAACAATTAGCGCAATTTTCATCTAAATTTCATATACTATGCATTAAAATTATATCAGATTTTCATGTTATTTAAACACGAATTTCAAACCACAATATATTCGCACATTTAGATCTGAAATTTCAAGTACCAAATTAATGCAATTTTCAACTAATTTTCACAAAAACTAAATAAGTTTCAGTTAAATTTTTTATTATATATCAATGTAAATTTTATAGAATACCTACCAATTTCAGTACGCAAATTTCACACAATTTAGATGTATTTTCTTTATAATAATTTATATTAATACGAAATAGATAAACAATGCATATGATATATATGTTACATTTTAATTTAAATTGTAAAACCAATTTAATGCAATTATCATCTAAATTTTACAAAATTTAGATAAAAAAAATTATGTTATTGACATACAAAATTTGATGTCAATAACATTTTTAAAACGTCTTGTCGAATTTTGTATGCAAAATTAATGCAATTTACGTCTAAATTCTTTGAAATTTTAATATGAATTTGATGATTATTGCATTTCAGATCAATGTATCATTTTCAGACTTAACAACAGTATTCGAAAAATGTTGTTAATTCTGTAAACATAAATATTCTACTTTTTAATTATTTATAAAAAGAAATATTGCAGATATAATTAAAGTAATAAATATTTTAAATATATATATATATATAATCAAAATATTTAATGCATACAACTCTTAAAACGAAGGATGGAAAACGAAACGGAACGAAAATATTAATTTTGTTACGTTATATATTGGAACTAAAATAGCTCGATATTTTTGTTACGTTCTATAATGTAACGAAATTGTAATAGACAATTTCAGTATGTTGTAGAACGAAAATGACAAAATATCATTTCGTTAAGTTTCATTATGTAACACCAAAATGTGTACCAGAATTCATTTTGTTACGTTATGAAAAATTAAGATAAGTACACTTTTGTATGGAATGGTGTTCTCGAATGGTCTAAATTTATAAAATGGTCTAAAAAAGATTATTTAAAGAAACTATAAAGAAAAAGAAAATATGTTAAGAGTAGGGATGTCAAAAAACATGTTCGAACATTAGATCAAATAGTTCGAACATGTTCGAACAGTTCAAAAATTTTCAAACAGTTGAAAGTTCGAACAGTTCAGAAGTTCGAACAGTTCAAAGAATTCAAACGTTCGAACAGTTCAAACAGTTCAACAGTTCGAACAGTTCAAAAGTTCAAACAGTTCAACAGTTCGAACAGTTCAAAAGTTCGAACAGTTCAAAAATTCGAACAGTTTAACAGTTCGAACAGTTCAATGTTAAAATAAATTATTTGTATTCAAGGTGTATCAAACTTTTTATTTACACTTAAGATTAATTGAAATTACACTGTAAAGGGTATTGCAGCTACACTTTGTAGTCTATTTTATTTTGAAATGTATAAAAGTTACACTTTGAAGTGTATTGCCGTTACACTCTGCTGTGGGATTTCATTTTGAAATTTTCTAAAGTTAGATTTGTCGGTAAAATAAATTTTAAAAAAATACACCAAACTGTGTATTTAAATTACATTTCGCCGTGTAATCAATTACACGGCGAAGGACAAAAAACGAAACACGATCGCTATTTTTTGTACTTGGCCAGAGACACTACCGTGTCTTTTGATACTAAAAGAAAATGAGATTACAAATATATATCTAACTAATATATATAAATATTAAAGTATGTTTATTTGTTTGTTTATTTATTTGTTTGCTTGTTTGTTTGTTCGAGCATCACGCAAAATCTACCGAACCGATTTCGTTCAAATTTTGAGAGAAATTTCGAAAGTGTCGTAGGCTATATAGAATTGCGATATATAAAGTAGTTTTGGAAGAAAACATTTTTTCCGATTTTGGACCCCCCCCCCCTTAGGCGGTTGTCAGGAGGTTGTCAGGGGGTTGTCAGGAGGTTGTCACGGAGGGTGTCACAGGGTTTCGCCCGGTCGAAGCCGGGGCTTCAGCTAGTATATATATTCTTATTATATTATAAATTATAAAAAGGCAGTGGCTATTCCTACATGGACGAAAATATATCAAAAATTTTATAGGCAAAATATATCTCTGACTATATACTAAATATATACACAGAAAATAGTTTTGGAAAGTCGTTTTCTCATGCGATAGACCTGCTTTACCAAATCGACGTAAAGCTAAACGCCCTCTACATTTTATAGCGATTGTACATTTTTGGGCAACTAGTAATAAAGCGGTCGCGCTGTGGGGTAACCAGTCACCAAAAAATGTAAAGCGGTTCGACTTAAATCTTAACAACATAGCTTTACTTTGAATAAGACAAAAGCATAACAAAATCATTTTCTGTGTATAAAGAACCCCGCACAAATCAAAGGGGAATTGGCACTCAGTCAAATCACCTGAAATTTTAGTATGTTGTAGAGGAAGTCGAGCAGATCAAAAGTCATCATGGGCACGAAGCTCGAATCCTCATACTTTTTGAGTTTGGGCCGTTTTGAAAATCTCAATTCGGGAAAAAGGCACTTTTTATATTTTCATGGGTTTTTGTCATAAGTCCCGTTGCCTCTTGCAGTGCGCACATCCCTCATCACTCCCTAGGTCCTCCTATCTGTACGAAACATTATCTTCTACCTAAACCTGCACCGTTCTCTAGTGGGAGAGGAGTCAGTCATTTTTAGTAGTACTTTTTCGTAGTACGTCCTCTTGCTTACAATACTCTTGCATGGTTTGACACTCTTCAATTCTCCTTACTCCCCAAGCACTCCCCCCATCCACCTTCCCTTCTCCTTCCTTTCCCCCATTATGGCACTCTTTCCTCAACTATACTTTCACTACCCCCTCCCTCTCCCCTCACAGTATCTTACCTCGTCACTAACGGAGTCGACTAATGACGATATTCGGTCACTTTTCCGAAAA
>JABFPJ010007010.1:0-10340 GCA_022817425.1 Gryon sp. ZL-2020 | reverse complement strand
TGATTGGTTTTTATTTGAGTTATTTAAACAATCATTAGCCATAAAATAGGTCGGCAAACTTTATCGCCCCAGTGCTGGGGCAATAATGGTTGCGGACCTTTCATTGCCAATACTAGATCAGAATTGGCCTTTTTGAGTTATTATAACAATGAACGGCATACAAAAATACCCAGTACTGCGGCAATATTGGCTGTCGACTCTCGACTGCCAATACTGGCCCGTGCTTGGACCATTTATCGCTGCTGGCGGAACACTGAAATTTCCATCTGGGTTATAACATTATGATACTACGGATTCAACTTTATGTTATTTATATGTTCATGTATACGTGTTTTTAATTTTCTCTTGGTTTGTCCAATGTACGAAACGTTACAATTTTTACAATTGCTCCGTGTAACTAAATTAATGTTAAACTAAATTTATGTTATTATCTTTTTTTAATGTGTCTTTTCCATTTGTAATTGTTTTATTTAATTTGTTATCACTTGTATGTACTGTTTGTATGCTGTAACTGTTCAATTTATGTTTAATGATTGAAGTACAATTATTATAAGGTAATACTAAAATAGTTTGTCTGTCATTTACAATATTATCGTTGTTATTTGGAAGTGAATTTTTATGTTTTAAACGTTTTTTAATATGTTTATTGATGAAAGTAACAGAATAAGAGTTTTTCATTAAAATTTCAGTAACTAATTTAAAATTGTTATTATGATGTGATTTATGTGAAAGTTTGATGGCTTTGTATACTCAATGATAAATCATTGCTATTTTTTGGTGTAAAGGGTGGTTTGAATAATAATGTAAAACTCTTCCTGAAGAAGTTGGTTTTCGGTATCTATTATACATTATTTCATTATCATTACGAGTTATGTCAACATCAAGAAAACTTAATTTTTTGTTGTTTTCTACTTCAAATGTAAATTTAATGTTTTCATCATAAGAATTAAATAAAGTTAGAGTATCATTTATTTTCGTTCTTGGTAAAAGCATGAAAATACCATCAACATATCTGAAATAGCACAGAATGTCAAAATCAAGTTTGTTGAAACAATATTCTTCCAGGTCTTGTATAACAATATTAGTCATATTATTGAGGATGATTGAGTCATAAATATTGAGGATGATGGGGCACCCATAGGGGTACCAAATTTTTGTTAATAAGTTTTTTCGTCAAAAGTAAAATATGTTGATGAAAGTAACAAATTTAAGCCTATCTCAATTTCATGCCAAGGAATCTTGCATTTTTATTTTATGTAATCATATCTATTTTTAACGCTTTCTACAATTCTGTACATTTGTGAACATTGATACTATATCAAATGAGACTAAAATGTGATCATCAGGAACTTTGATATGTTTAATTTTTTCAATAAACTCAACGCTATTTTTAACATTAAACTTTGGAGGTAGGATGTTATCATTGATTAATTTTGTTATATATTTAGAAAAAACTTTAATATGCAAATACGAATTGAATTTCGGCGTTTTCGATATTGAACGCTTATATTTAAATCATAATTTTTCGTTAAATACATTTTTCTTAAAAAATAAGTTACTCTCTAAATTTAAAAAAGTGAAAATTCACTTTTTTTGGGTGCATATTCACTTTTTTGAAAAGTTATAGTTCTTGTTCACTGAAAAAATGAATATTCACTTTCAATTTCTGACTCTCACAAAAAGTCAGAAACAACTTATTTAAAAAAAGTGAATTTTAACTTATTGAAAGAGTGACAAATTATTAATTATTAAAATAATGTTCTTTTATTATATTATTCATATATTATAATTAAATTATTTTTTTCTACTTTCTTTCATATTACATAATTAAAATCTTAGTGAAAAAATTCTGTTTCTCCGAGAATCGAACTCAGGTCTCCAAGGTGATAGGCCGATGTCTTCTCCACCATACCAGTCTATCACTTAAAATATGAAACTTAATTGAGAAATTCACTCAATGAAAAAGTAGTTTTCCACTTTTTGGAAAAGTGAATTTTCTTTCACTTATGAAAAAGTAAAATTTTTTACTTTTTTGGAAGTGAAAAATTTTTTCACTTATGAATGAGTGCAAATTTTTACTTTTTTGAAGTGAAAAAATGTTTCACTTAGCAAATAAGTGAAATTTTAACTCATTCAAATTTAGAGAGTACATTAAATGAGAGTGAATCGTCAATTTTTTCGTAACTTTTTTAATATGTAATACAGTTTGCACGGTTGAATATATATTGCAGTTCAATATGAAATTGTTGTATGGATTTTAAAATTTTTAATAAAGTTATTTTAATAAAGATTAATTAAACATAATAACGTCGATCATTTAATTATTTTATTATTTATGTTTCTGTTGTTTATACAAATAAAAATCAGATGTTATGTTATTTTTTTAATAGTTAATAACTTGTAGAAAAAAATGAAGAAACTTCTTTATTATTTTTATAATTTTATTATCTACATTATCCATAATGACACTCACAAGCTCACAACACAATCAAGAACAACTGCCGTTCGAAAAATAATACGAAAAACGTACCGAAAAGAGATAACTGTTCTTCGAATTTTTAATTCGAACAACATTCGAACAAAGTGTAATTATTAATTTCTTGAATTTACTAACGCCAATTCTTCTACATAAACTAACTTTAATCTTGTATTTTTAGTGTTAAACATTAAATACAACTTGACTTTAATATTTTGATTAAATGGAATAATAACATAGTAACAACATTTTTAATAAAAAATATTTGGAACTCTACCTAAAATAACATATATAAAAGTAGATACCAAAAAAACAGAATGAATTAAAATAATAAATCAGCTTTGTTAAAAATAAACTTAAGCCTTCATCATTTTAATTAAAATGGAATTAAACAAACAATCAGAAGTTCGGAAAGCCGAAATCTTCGGCCTTCCGAAGATTTCGGCCAGTTCGACCAGTTAACTGCCCATTGGGCAGTTAACTGGTCAAACGTACTTTGCTGCTCGGGACCCCAATTCCATCGAGCGACCTTACGAAAAAGTTTTGTTGCTAGCGTAATCTTCAATGCACTACTGGTACCAGGACGGCATCCCCAGAAATCGACCACAAAACCAGAAAGTTCTAAAGACCGAAGGTGTTAGATGCCCAAACACCTTGGGTGAGTACTGGTGCTAGCGCTGGTGGGTCGGCGGATGGCCTTGTGATTTAACTTTGTGGTACACCAAGGGCGTTTTACTTAAAAGGGTCACCTCGTCAGGTCCAATGAACTCTTTCAAAAGGTCTTGGATCCATTGACGCTGGTGCTGATCGGCTTCGATTAAGCCACAGAGCGCTGCTTGTTCCTCTTCTTGCTGCCTCGCATCCGATCGCACCGACAGTTCACCGACAAATAACGAAAAGTGAGAGTCTCCTGGTACTTTTTCACGATACTCCAGTTTCCACTCCAGTTTCAGCTCCACGTCAGTCTCACCTGCCGCCGAATCTTTGCCACCATTAGCCAATACCATTGCGGTGCGGGCCTAAATAGGACCGCGTCGCTACGGTGTCCAGCATTGCCTTAATCATCACATCTCCTATCTTCAGAAGGACATACGGACGTTTGTCAGATCCAGTCTGGTAAACCGGCTACACTCGATCGGAAACGTGAGATCTTTCTGGCCAGATTTATTCGACTTATCGAAGGCAGCACTCACACAGCGCTCAAGTGTGGTCTGTGCATCTAGTTTCCCGACTTCGAAATCGGCCGACAGCTCGGCCGTGTCTTCCTCGTCATCTCTCTTGCGGTTTCTCTTACGTTTACGCCTTCTGTGGACGACTGGCTCAACGATTGTGTGGCAGCAATCGGCGCCGAGTTGGTTTTCGAGCGAGTCTGGGTGGCGGACGACTTTGATTTCTTTGAATCAGTGCTATCCCGCTTGTGCGTCACATCTGGAAAGCAGAAGTCGATCTTCTCAGGCAGCGATCGGAAATGCTGGCAAGATTTCTTCATTGTCTCGTATCCACAACCTAGGTCGTCCATTTCCGCGTATGAGGTGAACGCTCTTCAGGCAACATTGTAGCAGTATTCCGGCCGCAGGTTGTTGTAAGAAATCGTTAATTGATGCTCCAGTGGTGGGGTCGGATTAACGAACCGCAATAATATATAATAATTCAGCGCTAATCTCATTCCCATGAGAAAACGTGGGGACGCTCAATCGGCTGCGTCTCCCACCAAGGCGCTCTGGTTCGGTCCTGTGACGGCTCATAATCCGTATAGTATGAGCGGGCCGCTGAAATCGGATTCGGGGTGTAAATTCACCGGAAACCACATTCAGCCGACGGAGGCGCTGCCTGACTGACATACAGCACGAATCCTGTGTCAGTCCACCTCCTGGTGGACGACTGCACGGTTCCTGGTAAGTACACGTGCAGCGTGCCCTCTTCTTTCAATCCCACAGGCGGTGTGATGATGATATTGCCCGCAGCGCCCCGTATCGTTGGTGCGCGCGCCGGTACTAGCAATCTGAAATCTCTTTGTGACCGCCTAATTGGAGATAGCGGCCGCCGGGTCGTCGTCGATGAAGCTGTCACTACTTGGCTGAACGATCACGTGACCGTTGTGCTCGCCACTGTTGGCGCACTGGCGGTCGTAATCAGCTAGACGGTTTTTTATGCTTCTGTCGCTCCGCAACGCAAGCGTCGTCGCGTCGTTGTCCAGAGGATGACCCTGAGTGAAATAAAATCATTCAGTGCTGCACTTCCAGAGATTGAATCTGAATGAAATAAAGTCACTCAATACTCTACCTGAGGATAAGCCTGAGTATATCTGTTTTCGGCCAAACGAGCTCGACTCGGGGCGTAATTTGTAATAAATAAATAAAAAATAAATATAATAAAGTCACTCAGTGCACTTCCTGAGAATGAACCTGAGTAAAAGAAAATTACTCAGTGCACATCCAGACAATGACCCGAAGTGAAATAAAATCACTCAGCACACTTCCCAAGAATGACCCTGAGTAAAAAATGTCACTCAGTGCACTTTCTAAGGATGACCCTGAGTCAAAGTAAGTCACTCAGTGCAGTTTCTAAGGATGACCCTGACCGACATAAAGTCACTTAGTGCACTTCCTTAGGGAGACCCTGACTGACATAAAATCAATTAGTGCACTTTCTGACGATGACCCTGGGGTTTGATTCAGCATTGTCATTTGCGACTTAAGTCACTTTACTTATAGCCAAATTATATGTGCCACATGTAAATTCAGTCACAACTGAGAATGCTAAATCGGACTCCTAAGTAAAATAAAGTTCACTTCCTAAGGATGACACTGAGTGAAATAAAGACACTAAGTGCACTTCCAAAAGATGACCCTGACTGACATAAAGTCACTCAGTGTACTTTCTGAAGGAGACCCTGACTGACATAAAGTCACTCAGTGCGCTTCCTAAGGATGACCCTGAGAAAAATAAAGTCACGCAGTGTACCTCCTAAGGATAACACTGACTGAAATAAATGCACTCACTACACTTTCTAAGGATGACCCTGTCTGACATAAAGTCACTTAGTGCACTTTCTTAGAGAGACCGTGACTGACATAAAGTCACTCAGTGCACTTTCTGAGGATGACCCTGAGTAAAATAAGGTCAGTCAGTGCACTTCCTGAGGATGACTCTTAGTGAAATAAAATCTCATAATGTAGTTTCAAAAGGATAACTTTAGCTCACGTCTGCTTTCCAAGTAATATGATTATATGCTCTGTATAAGTTTATGAGTTTACAAGAATTTAACTTATTGTGACTCTAACTTGAACACTCTAAAAATTATATATGAATTCGCAGCTAATTGACTACTTGAAGTCTTACCAACGTATAATTCAATACATTTCGAATCTGACTTTAAATTTGCAATATTGCAACTTAGTGTACATCTATATTGACATTTATTTACTCCAAAAAATCATGTACAGTAAATGTTATCAAAATTATAATTTTAATTCTCTTTTAACTCAACGACATTTATTGTGAATAAATGATATGAATTAATATTTCTTATACAAATGTATCCCATTTTATTATCATCAATGAGAGTAACTACAATTCCAAAGTGATGAAACTGATTGAAAATCCAACTTAATATACTAATCAAACAAAATGTGGTAACAGAAAAACTAACTAAAAGATTAAAACAAACGAATAATATGAAGAAAAAACAAACAGTGATGATTTAACTATCTTAAAAACGAGTTTTGTTTTTGGTTTTTGGCTTTGATTTCAGGTTTGGTTTTGGAATATATATTTTTTGATCTTTTTTGCAAAGATATCAATTTTTATTCCTGCTGAGCTTCAAAGGATAAATAATCGCAAATACGAGTGATTTACAAGGCATTACCGTAATTTTAAAAAATTCATGTAATATTAATTATTGCTAATTTTGGTTTTGGTTTTCTTTTTTTTAATATACGTGAAAAATGGACCCAAGAGCAATGATATAAATCACGTACTTTGACATAATGGCCCGATTTTCATGTACTTTCTTGCGTTTCACAAAGCCAATTTTTGTTTCAAAGCCTTGTAACTTGTGTGAATAATAACATATCTCACGTCATATAAACAGATACTAAATGAAATTTTTATGAATATAATATTCGTGAAAATTCGACCCAAAAAGCAAAGACAAAAATCACGTATTTTGATACCCAACAAAACAATAATGAAATTATAAAGGGTTCGGTGGGAGTTTTTTTTTTCTTTTACTTCAATAAAATCACATATATATGTATTGTTATTAGATGTGTTCCAGGGATCGTCAAAATGTCATTTGACCAATAACCATTGATTAATAAACAGCTACTGATTATTAGAATATTTTCACTTATCAATAATAAAATAATATTCAATGAAAACATTTTATTAGTCAATAATAACTAAATTCTCAATGACAATTTTTCATTGACGAAAATAGAAAAATCATAACTGAAATATTATTAATAAACATTAACTGCATAATGTTCACGACATTTCTTTCGTTAAATAATAATAAATTATCGATTACTCAAGAAAGTTTAGTGATCAATAACATGTAGTTTTTCAATGAATGTTTTCCATATATGAATACCAAGTTAATGGTCATTAAAATAAAGTCATTAATTAATAGTAATAACGATTTACTATTAAGGGGACTCTCCACGAAAATGGCTATTTTCGTCAATTTCAGTGCAATCGCCTTGATTTTTTTGGTGATTAGTAGAGTTCAGGTCCCTAATTTATAATCTGTATTAAGAACCGAAAAAAAATCATTTGTTTATGAGTTATTAACAAACAAATTTTCAAAAACGCCCATTTTCAAAAAGGTACTGAGACCTTAAATTACAAGCAATTTTATTTTTATTGGCGCCATTTTGTTCCTTTTTAGAGGACTAGGTAAATTACGACGACTGATTTTAAATAACTATTAACAAACAAAAGTTATGGACAATAATGTGAAATCAAGCCAAAAAATGCCAAAAAACGCGAAAAAAACGTGCTTTCTTTTACTTTATTGCTTATAACTTTTTTTTATTAATAGTTATTCAAAATCTGTCTGTAATTGTCCTAGAGGATTGAATTCTGAACAGTTTAAAAAAAAAACAAGAAGCCAATCGGATGAAAACTGAGCTCCCACCAACATTTCAAATTTCGAAAATCGATAAAAATAAGTTTATGAGAAAAACGCATTTTAAAGTTTCACTTTCATTTTCTGCGGTTTACATTCTTAATTGATTTAAAAATACATAATAATTATATTTAAACTATTAGTCTGCTATTCTAGCTCCATATTGCTGTCCTTCCTTTATTGTTTTGCTCTTTCTTCGGCAGTTTTCCTTGTCATTCTCTCCTTCCGTGCGTAACGACTTTCTTCGCTACTCCGAGCCGCGCTCCCTCGTACACTCATTTTTTCACGCTGTCGGGAGATTTTGGATGACAATCGAACAGAATCGTAGCGGTGTTTTATTTTCTGAATTATTTTTATTTTTGATTGTTTTAGGCTAGTGTATTTTTAAAAATAACATTTCAATTCCAATTGTTATAAATAATTTTAATTTATATAAACAATTAGTATTGTTATTTATTGTTAATTAGCAAAACACAGATGATGATTATAAAAAAATTTCATAAAATCTGATGTTTTTAGGTTTATTTGTCACAAGACAGCAAAACCGCTGTAAAAGCATTTCATCCGCCTTTGCATCGATGTGTATAATTATTAATTTCATGCATTTTTAAAGAGTGTTTCAAAAAAATAAAAGCATCACATGAAAAAGGACACTTTAAAGTATCCGAAAACTCAAAAAAAGTTTTCCGGTTTTTTTTCGAAATTTCGTTATTTTTGCGTGGAGAGTCCCCTTAATCTTTTAGTGATGGATAGGAAATCGATTAACATTACTTTGAACTTCATTATTGACCAATATCAAATTATTGGATTATTAAAAATAAGATAATGTTCAATAACCAATTAAATCTTCAATAAAATCTTTTTATTTATCATTAATAGTGCACTGATTCCACAAAATGTTTTAATAATCAATAACATATAATTACAAAGTGGAATTTTTTTCAATGATTAATAGCGATGTAATAATTATTAGATTATAACTTTTTCTCAATAAAGAATTATTTTTCATCAATATTTATTGAGTCACCCTTAATTTTTTACTGGTCACTAAAAATTATTCATTGAACATTAAAGAAATTGTAATTGAAAAATTTGCTTGTTTGTTTTTTTGATTAATAATTTAACTTTATGCTCTGTATTCTTTATTTTTTTGCTTGCAAGATTGTTAGCTGATTCATATGTATGTAGGCTGATTCATACTATTAATTTAATTAGTTTGATAATCTATAGGTAGTAGTATTATATATATAGTTTTTAATATATATTATTTATTATCAACCATAGTAACAAAATGTGTTGTATTGGAGTTATTATTGAAACTATATATTTTTATACGTTTTTAAATTAAAATTAAAAATTTAAATTATCTCATTTAATATTTTTTGCATTTTTAATCTTCATAAGGTCATTTTATCTCTATTTAATCAACATGAACACAAAAACAGATTATACAAATTTAATTAACAAAATACATTATCGTATAAAGTTTTGTCATTTCAATCACGCATCTTTATTTCGCAGATCGAATATTTTTTTGTAACACACTTAATCAGTTGATAAAAAATACGTGTCATAAAGATGCTTCTAAGAAAAAAAATTCAGCTGTTGTAAACAAATATTTATGATATAAGATATCTGAGTTCAACTGTACGATTTGGAAGAAAAAAAACTATTTATATATTTCGATTATTTGCTTTTAGTAAAATTCTTTTTTCAAACAATTCATCTTTTAAACGGTTAAAACACGGCAAATCGTACATGGTAGCATAGCTAAATAATCGCTCAACTGGTGCAGAGGATGGAAGCGGCACATTATAAAACAAAAAAAACTTTGTTACTAATGGAAACTGATTGAGTGATGAAAAATCATTCGAATAAGGCTGTACCAAGTATCCAAGAATTTCGATATCGGTGCGGGGGTGCTGACAGCCCTCGCTTCGCTCGGGCTGTCAACTTGCGCCTCCCGCCCCGGAAACCGAACTTTCGGACCTTGGTACAAAATATACTATCTTTTTAATTTTTCAAATTTATAAAACCATTTAAAATGAAAAAACACCAAGTACAAGCGACATATACGTATACATTTTAAATTGAATGCAACAATATCCCTCATAGAAAATAATAAAATAAAAAGGCCAAGTACATATTCAGCAACTTTACGTTTAATAGTATACAGGGTGATTCAGAAAAAACGCCTCAAAAGCAAAATTCTGGAAGAAAAAATTATTCTGAACATTTTTGTTCCTTTGCACTATATGCGAAAAATGCTTGGTTAAAAAGTTATGGGCGATTGAAATATTAAATGATTCAGAATAAACGCCTCACATATGGGGTTGGTATAGAGTGTACAATTAATATGGACTGTTGGATATAAATTGATCGGGGTGATGATGGGGTCATATTGGGGTAATGAAGTGGTCATGGTGGTGTACTGGTGTGGACATGGTGGGGTCATGGTGTGGTCATGGTGGGGTTATGGTGGGCTTATGGTGGGATCATTATGGATATATGGGGACATGGTAGAGTAATCATAAGGGCATGATGAGGTATGGTTTGTACATGCTGTGGTCATGGTGAGGTCATGGTATGGTCATAATGTGTTCATGGTGGGGTCATGGTGGGGACATGGTGGGGTTATGGTAGGGTTATAGTAGGGTTATGGTGGGATGATGCTGGGGTGATGGTGGGGTCGTGGTATCGTCATGATGTGGTCATGGTGAGGTTATAGTGGTG
>JABFPJ010007009.1:0-10340 GCA_022817425.1 Gryon sp. ZL-2020 | reverse complement strand
GAAAACAGGCCACTTTTCATGCCCTTGTTGGAAAAAGTATCGTGTACGACTTGTGGAAAAAGTTGGCGACACACGAGCGTGTGTGACATCACTCGCTTCGCTCGTGACGTCATTTCACACGCTCGTGGAATCGCCAACTTTTCCCACTAGTTGTACAATTTACTATGTTTGTTGATTGTTTTTCTTTTTTTTGATAAAATTTTGCAAAATTTAAATGAATATACGAAAAAAGGATGCCTACCAAAGTCAGTTTAGCGTTACAGCATTTAAAATGTCATCTTTTTCTAAACAATTTGAAAAAAAGAAAATGTGAATACGATGCACACACACATACGTACGTACACATTGAAACATACACATATACACAAATATACACATACACACATACACACACACGATGTGCAAAATCTGATCGGCAACCTCCACGCGGTGCACATTGGGTAATGCTAATGTCGACAGTATGGTATCGCATATTTACTTGCAAATGTGTGCGCAAATTATGATGAATTTTTACTAATTCTCAGGTTTTTTAATGGAATTTCACTTTTTTTGACATCTGTGATTTTACAGTACGTTTTCCAGCTAATATCACTTTAAAATAACACAAAATATGTATTATTACAGTATTGTTATCAGCAAGGCCGAGGATAGTGAATAAACTTTTTTTTATATATTTAATTGTTTATTAACATTTTGTTTTACTTGAAAAATATATATCGCGTACAATACGCTGGTTCGCGTACGCACGCCTGAGTTCTCGCCGAAGGAGCAATTGACTTCTCCGTTCGACGGCCGAAATAAATCTAACGTTCGTTGCGGAGACGAATAAAATAATTTGAAATATAAGGGCGTGTCGATACACAGATAAGAAATCATAACATAATAACATAATAATAAAATAATGCTAATAGAGGAAAGCAGAGAAAATAGAAAAAGAATGGGTCGGCATTTTAGTATGAAAATTTATAACAATATTTTATTTGAAATGTACATTATTTAAATGAAAAGTACAGCTCTACTTTGAAATCTATTAGGAATTAAAATGTATAAAGTAAGAAATCATGTACTGTAAAATTCCAACAGCCATTGAATAAATTGTGTAAGTTTATGGTAAACAACATCTGGATGCCATGACTTTTGTCATCAAAATTGCAAGAAAATACAACTGAGTAGTAAAAACATCGGTATTAATTAGTTAGAGTAAAAACTGAAGTAGTATATTTTGATGATATTTTTATTATATGAAGAATAAAATGGAGAATTGAAATTCATCGAATACGATTTAGAAGACGAAAAATAGTTTAACATTTTGAGGTTATCTGAACCATTAGATCAGTGTCAATGTCAGTATTTCTATGATATGAAAGTTTATTATATTAAATTTAATAAATAATACATTATGGTTTTGGATATCTGAAAATCGTTATGTTGTCTGTCATTTTTAAACATCATCATTTTTTCATATTCTGAAGTGAACAACTTCAGATTGCTTCAAATGATTCAATTTTCTCAATACTGTAAAATTAATGTGCTACTGTGATTTTCCAGTCAAAAATTTAACCTTACAGTTTTGTATATAATATTGCGGTGAACTTCACTGGCAACATATTTGCCAGTCAACTTACTGTAATTTTACAGTGTAAAGTTTTGAGTGTAGATAAGGTCATGAAACCATTATAAAGTCCTTATTATACCCTTAAATCGATTTCTTTGTTATGGCTATACAAATGCCTAGGGTTACACATACATCAATATTCTACGTGAAAATCTAATTATCTGATAAGGAAATGTAAGTTGGCCTCATTTTGGCCATATTTAAGTGACAATTCATTTTTTATTAGGAATGTTGGAATAATATTTTTCTCACACGTGTAGCCAAAACACATCTTTTCTTCCCTCAAAAGTGGGACGAAAGTGACACTTTCTCTCCCGAGGGAAAGTTTGTATAACTTAAATAAGTGAAACAAATTTTTTTAACTAATTAATTTCTATCACTATAGTTACTTTCCATCATTATAGTTACTTTCCATCTCTGAAGAGGGAAAATGCCACTTTTGTTCCACTTTTCACGGAAAAAATTAGTATATTTTGCACCAAGGGAAATGAAAAAGAAAATTCGCTACCGAGTGCGAAGTTTACAATCCGAGCCGAAGGTGAGGTTTGTAATCGCACGAGGAGAGAATTTTCTTTTATTTTCCATGGTGGAAACGATATTTTTCGCCACAAGGGAGCAGAAAATGCAGTTTCTTTAAAACCCCCTAGAGATGGAAACTGCATTTTCTGTCACCGTGTGGCGGAAAAGACCTTTCTGATACACTTGTGAGAAAAAATATCGTCCTCAACTAGGGAGAAATTGCCGATTCGACTCTTGTGAGATTTCCGCACTTGCCTTCGGCTCGTGCATCAAACCTCGCAATCGCCTAGAATCGGCAACATTTCTACTTGAGGAATATACTACACGGAAGGAAAAATCAAGTGATTATTCCTTCGGAAAGAACGGTTTAATTCCGTCGTTTCATCGAACGGAAAAATTGCATGTTATTGGAGCTTTATTAGCTCGCGACAAACCGAATAATACGACGGCCATAGCCGAAGCGATAAATGCTCGTAGCGCCACGATTATTTCCCCAACACGGACCTGATTATGGGGGGATGACGGAGCAATCAAAATCAAGTCTGGGCTTTTAATTGCTCAGATAAATAAATTGCTCGCTGTTACTCACAGCTCCCCCGAAAATCGGGTCACGCGGGAGCAATTATTCCCTAAAATCGTTCCACGGCTTAAAAGCAGAAGCCAACGGAAAAAATACATGATATGGGAGCAAATATTCCGTTCTAAAGACACGGAATAATACCTCCATTCTGTACATAGGAATAATCAGATTTTCCTTCCGTGTATTTTCTGTTCATCTTGGCACTTCTATAAAAAATAGCGTATAAAGACAATTTTCTATCTACATGTTCGTGAAAATAATACATTCATAAATATGAATATAAATCTATATTCAGATGTTTTACACATAGAAATTTATTTAAAACTTTTTTCGATGTCTTCAATTTCGATTGTGTCATGTAAATTGAACCTATCAGTTCATGTCAAATTTTTTCAACGAACAAATTGATTGACTCCTTCTCAACTTGTTTTGCTTTCTTCATTTTTGTGTCATTGGCGTTCTATTCAAACTTTGTTTGCGACTTTTTCTATGATCGAACTTCATTTCACGAATAAAAATAGTGACATGGTTTCTTGCTTCATCTTCGACCATTGCGGAGGTGTAAAATCATTCAACTCTACTTTTACATTTTTTTATTCCAACATATTTTTCCAGAATGAAAATATGTTCGTACAAACTTCTCATCCATATCTTGGTTTAAAATAAATCTTTATATTCTTTGCAGATTTATAAAATGAATACTTGAAACGTGTCATTGTTCAATCAACAGGAATTTTCGAGTGGAATAGAAATTGTGAATACAATTTTAAGATAAAATATAATTTCATGTTTAATAATATAAAAACTGAAGTGAACACAGTATTCCATTTAATAAAAAAATATGTTAATCCAATCGCTTATTCTCAAAATTCTCCTTTCAATAAAAGTTAAAATTGTATAAGTCTGAAATTGTGAAATTTTTAGTTGAAAAATTATATTGACTTTTTTTATTAATTTGTTTTAGCTAAAAGCTCGAATATCCATAAAAAAGGCTAACAATAATCTTTGATAGATGTTTATTGTTCTTTCTCCAATTACGGTTATGTCAATTCAATTTCAAGTGTTTGAAAATTAAAAACTTCGACTGTCTACTTCACTAACTGCCTAAGCTTTTTAAAATTAAGCACTTATTTTTGCGATGTATGATTTTTGTAATTTCAACGGAGTAAAATTTTTTAATTAGACAATTAAACGGTTTTGCAAATATGCTTTCAACCAAAAATAAATTTACAATGGAATAATGGTGAAAACGAATACAGTTCGGAGGAAATGGCATCAAACGGAAATAACATCCAGTAAAGAGAAAGAGAGAAATCGAGATGGCAATGCTTAATCAATGACAAACCTACAGATCTACCTAATTTGTTGTGAATACCTATGAATAATGCAACACTGTTCACCTTCGTTGTAAGTTCCGAACAATAATTAATCAATGTCTAATCGACAAGCTCTTGTCACTAATCGCATCATTTTCCGTTCCTTTAATGACTTTCATGGCATTTTTTTAGCAAAATCAGAAATTGACATATACAATAGATTAAAAACAAGAGCATGCAACGTCATCCAATCAATGATTTTATTGCTGGTTCATGTAACTTTTATAAAAAGGAATAATCTTTTTATCGAATTTTCATACTTCCAAGTAATCCACATCATTAACCGACAGTAACAGTCTAAAGGACCGTAACGTACAATGTATTTTAAATGGGATAATTAGAAAAGATCATCGATTGAAGGTAAATAAACAAACTGGATTGGATTAAAGAAACATCTGAACCCTAGGAGAAAAAATAGTCTGCATAAAGTATGGATGTAGTTTGGAGACATCTTGCCACGATGTATCCAAACTACATCCATCTAAGTTATCTAACTAATATATACATATAAATTAATCTTTGTTCTATTGTATGTTTTTATGAGTTTCTAATAAAATATTTATTTCATTAACGACATTAACGTAATTTTTAGGAATTAATTTCTTCAAATTATAATAGGCTTCACGTGAAATATAGTTTCACGATATATACATTTGATTTTCAAAATAAAAATGTTTTGTTTCAGGGCTCCATTCACTCCCGAGGGGGAGGTCTTCACAGGAATTTCATAAGGATATCGTAGGGATGTTATACACACAAGGACATTTTTTGGAATAATTACTATAGTTTACAGCAACAAGGACACATCAATATTTTTAAATTTATTCCTGCAACTATGGGAAAAATACTTCGATAAACTAACGGATACTTTTGAAGTTCTTAAAGTAAGTAATAGAAAATACGTTACATTTTTCCTATAGTTGCAGGAATAAAGCTGAAAACATGCTTGATGTGTCTTCGCTGCTGTAAACTATAGTAATTATTCCAAAAAATGTCCCTGTGTGTAAGGATGTTATAGTAATGTTATAGGGATGACATTGGCAGTTTTAAGTCAGCAGATGCCTACTGTAATTGATCAGATGCCTACTGTAAAAGTAAAACGTAATTTAATTTTACTAACTCTTGTACGAATACTTACCACTGAAGTTGCAAAATAGTTCAATTTAAAATAGTGAAAATCTTTGATCGTATAGTATATTATGTCACTGACAATAGAACTGACAATGTTTTACATTTTGTACTCAATTTGCAGAAAAACGATTATTAATTAAAAAATAAATGGTTATTATTATTAAAGCATGTCTTGTTTCGTACTTAATAATATATAAAAATGAATCTATGAATGAATGAATGTTTGTTTATCCATTTGAGTGTTTGCTTGTTTGTATGATCATCACGCAAAGTTATCCTAGGCTTTTGAGTTTTCTAATGTACACATTAGATTAAAAAAATATCTAAGCACGTTCTGATAAGATCATATATTATGCTATAAATTTATGTATATCTAGAGTAACTTTTCATTACGCACATGTCCTTTATAAATTTTATGTATGAGTCCATTAAGTCACACTCAGGGAAATTTGAGAGGAATTTTTACTAAAGAACGTTGTAATCTGAGAACATTGAAAAAGGCGCAAATTTTACTGCGTATTATACCAATTTTTACTCCGTATACGTAATAAGAATTGATATTAAAGTAGCAAGTTTGAAATAAATATTATTCTAATGTGCCTTAAATATCAAATTTTACTACGTATAGCAGTAAAATTTGCTATTCTTTTCATTATGTTCTCAGATTAGTACGTTCTTTAGCAAAAATTCATAAAAAATTAGTAAATATTCCTCTCAAATTTCCCTCAGTTACAACGACGATATCACTTTAAATATTGTGGTAAATAATTACAATTGTTTTTTTTAATGTTTATATAATAATTTCTTCTAATAGTAACATCATGTGGAAAATTTTATCATTATTGTCTTTACTCATGTAATTCGTTAACAGATTCTGCTTTCATTTAATAATAATAGGTGATTTTCATTTAAGAACTATTTCATACATTCCCCGGGTTTAAATTTTCACCCGTGTGAAGTCAATTGATCAGCTAGTATTTACATTTGTATAGTGGTAAGTAGTAAAAAAAACTTTTTCAAGAATTTGATGTTTTCAAAAATATATACAGGGTGTACCATAAATATATGACATGAATATGACCATCAGACTCCTAGTCAAAAGTTCTGCGAAATTAGACATTGCCACAAATTCAGCCATGGTTGCCACGGCATTTCCCAAGCTGTGGCAAATGCTATGATCATACGCCATGATACGAGCCATGGTATGACAAGGAATGTGGCTCTTGGCATAATATTTGCCACAGTATGGGCAATACTGTGGCGACCATGGCTAAACATGTGGCAATGACCATTTTTGAAGAACTTTTGACAAGGAGTCTGATGGTCATATTCATGTCATACATTTATGTTACACCCTGTATAATGTATTTTTTCTTGATACCTACTGTCAAAGTGCTACTTTTCATGACTGAAATCAGCCGTAAAAGCTTCACTTTTTACGGCTGCTTTCAGTCATGAAAAGCAGCACTTTGACAGTAGGTATCAAGAAAAATATTGTTCGATGCTTGGCATAAAAGTGTCTCATTGGCTGCCGAGCGGTGGGAGTCTAACCTCGCTTCGCTCGGTTAGCCAATCCCCGCTCGGCAGCACAGCCGGCAGCCGGATTACACCATTTTACGCCTAGCAGCGAAAATATCTATTCGTTGCACTTCCGCTTTGTGCATACATTTGCAAGAATTTATCGTTTCATTTTTCTAGTCCAAGTAGGGTGTCACTTATTTTGCAGTCAACATTTTCGACGACGCTCCCTAGGATTTGAAAGAGTTTTATCAGAAAAAAGGTATTTTGCAAGGGAACTTTTTTAGAATGTAATAATCCGCCCCACAAAGCCTTTGATTTTGTTGGCGTTGTTACCGACTGTCCTTAACGACGAACACCCTAGTTCGGGGCTCACTAGTACCGCCGTTTATGTTACTTTTCTTTTTAGTCCAAAAGTTGCCTTTGTAACGTGCATTTCGCACAACTTTTTGTTCGTCATTGAAAGTCAAATAAATTACTCTTTTTGGTGTAATTAATGGAATTATTTATATTTTTATATTAATATTTGCATTTAATTTTTATTAGTGTTCTACAAAAATCAGTTGATTGAAGATGTCAATTTATTGAAAATATCAATTACTCAATTAATTGTTAAATCAGTTAATTAAAAATATCAATTATTAGATTAATTATTTTGAATTTCTGATTATTTGATATATTTATCAATATCAATTTATCTATATTTTTATTTTAAATATAACTATAAAGAGCTTACACGTTTAGTTAAATATATTATAACACGGCGCGCGGTCACGCGGCGGAAAACGCTTCCGGCAGCCGGTTATTGGGTGGCCCTATTTAAAACACACATAAATTATATCACTTATATTGGGGAATTGAACTCTCGTCCTGGTTTTCACTAGAATATTCTGGTCACTTTATCCACTAGACCACGAGCCTTGTTGGATAAAGCAATTCTAATAAAGTCCTTAATACAGCTCCTGAGACCAGTTAAACCTGGCTAGTTTCAAGCTAGAAACTAGCCAGAATTTGTCTTTGATTTATAAGAATTTTTTTATTATTCATTGACGATGAAAAATATATAATTCTTAAATTAAATATAAATCATTTAAGTTCATTAAACAATAGATGCTTCCGTTTGTGAAGTTCATTTTTAATGTTTAGTGTCAAATCTTTTCTATTTATTTCAGGTTATGTTTATTATAACAATCTGTTAGTGCTAATGCATTAAAAGAAAACAATCCTAGTAATGAAAAACATATATTGTCAATATATTGTCCATATATTGCTATCCTTTTAATGTTTATAATATATTGAAAGTTTATTTATATTAAACTCAATATATTAGCCATATATAGCAATATATTAAAAATATATTGACAATATATATTTTTTCAAGTTACTAGGGAAAAATATTATTAATAAGATATTCTGAAAGGTATAATAAGTAATAGAAAATATTAAAAATAATGTTATTATTAATTAAAATGTATTGAAATTAATTGAAATAATTAAAAACTAGAAATGATAAAAAATTTAAAAAAATTGTACTCATAATAATCAGTATCCCATTAAAATATATAATTGTTTCTAAACCTGAATTATAAACGTATTAAAGTTACTTGTTAACTCATCCTAAAAATGAAAATTGTTTGGTACTTTTAAACTAGCTAAATTGTGAGCAGTTTTTCATCGTAAAATCGGGAATAGATTTTAGTATAATAAGACTGGCCCAGTTAAACTGACCAGTATCTAGGTAGTTACTGTACATTTTTACATAGCTAAATTAAGTACTTTGAATAGTGAAAGTACAATAGATTTTACTTTTGAGTAATTTTTCAGTAATATTATCGTTTAGCTTAAGCAAAAAAGGGCATTTTAAAATTAAAATACACTATTAATTTCAGGTCAATAACTAGCCAGTATCTGACCCTAAAGTGCATAAGTGTCTAATCCCAATATAGTGGTTTGAAAATTGTTTACAAGAAATAAATGTTGTAAAACATTGTTTCCATTTAAGATAACATAACATTTGTATACACTTGGCCTCAGTAAACTTTGTTTAAGGATCTTGAAAATGTAAGCAATTATGAATATTTTGAAAATTTTTTCCACTGGAAAATAAGAAACTTGTAAGCATGAAAGAAAATGTGTCAACCCTCAGTTCTTAGACATACGTTCGTTATTTTCTATCGTAATAGATTGGAAATTGTTACAAAATGAGGCATATAAAATAGTAGTAGGATATCATATGGATACAACTTTTATTTCAAATTGGACAATATTTTAAATATTTTAAATAGTATCGACTATTTCAATTTTTATTTGAATCAGGTCAAATGCATATATACGATGAAATTTCAAATAAATTTATTTTCTGAGAATTTTTTCTTTAATGAAAAAATAAATAAAATATACATTATTAATCCATCACTCAAATTCTTTTCTCAATTACAGAAATACATTAATAATTTTCATTTTATTCTTCGTAAAATGATAATCAGAAAAATCATTATATTAGCGAAAGCCTGTAAGTCAGAGTGCTCAATTAAAAGCGTGTCATTTTTTATTCATTTCGTGATTGGCTGAAATTATAAACGATTTGAAAATTGTCACAAAAACTTTTGACATATAATAAAGTAATATTGAAAAAACATATTGAAACCATGTATGTGGGCAGTGCAAACAAACAATTCTGTGCTTCACGAATTTAATTGTTATTTCAATCATTTTTTAATGTTATTGTTGACAAAAATATAATCAAATGTTTCACTCATTTACAGTATCAAAACACATTTTGTTGGAATTGTTATACAGATATAATACAAGTATTAAGCAATTAACACCAAACATTCGAATCAAAATATTTGAAAAATTAAAAAAAATAAAACAATTAATATTATCAATTAAACAATTGATATTAAACCAAATTAAAAATCACATTTGCAAATTCGGTGAGCGCAAATGAGCGGTGTATTGTGAAATTCCGAATAATTAGGTAAGTGTAGTTTAACATCCAAAATCAATCTTTTATCAGCAGCGAAAGTATAGAAGTATTAACAAAAAAATTATAGTAAAACTCTTATACAGTAATTTTATTGACGTGTTTCCCCAAGTTGAATTTCACTCGCGCCATTAGTACTTTTAGTTACATTCACTACAAGACTTATATTAAATTTTGAAACGTAACGTTATTTAACATTGTATGTATAATATTGTTTGGGTTATTTAACTATTCTCATAAAAGAGTATTGTTACACATTTCAATGTGATTGTGATTTAAAATGAAATATATAATTGAATATTTTTAACAAAAAATAATATTTAATGAAATTTTTTGCTTGATATAATGCATCTTATTGATTCAGTTTAGATTATTTACTGTTTATTGAAATTATTTAAATTTAATCTATGGGTAATTCCACGAGACTTCGTCTAACTTAAAAATATGATGTTGTCAAAAGTAGCTGAACATTTACCAGATTATTGTCCTACCCTAACGGAAGAAAATATATTTCGAAATATATGCAAAAATATATGTGAATATGTGCACATATATTTTCGGCAAAAAGTTATATATTAAATATATATTTCAAATATATTTCTGAAATATATTTGT
>JABFPJ010007008.1:0-10343 GCA_022817425.1 Gryon sp. ZL-2020 | reverse complement strand
TTTTTTTTTTTTTTTTTTTTTTGGATGTAGAAATGCCTCCTCCCTCTCTGTTGAGGTCAGCAATCGCAATTAGCATAGCTTCGTATCATAAATTTCACAGTGAGAGGATCATTTATTTGCAAAATTTGAGCTAGCACAAACACCACCAACGCCATATACCTTTTGCTGGCGGTGCATCAACGGACGAATCCCCGATCAGACAGACCAGAATATAATCCTCGACTGCCTTTCACACGAGGAATGCAATAAAAAATGAGCGATCACCAAGTCACATCCTGTGGATTTGGCCGCAACCCGGCGCGAGAAAACAGCCAACTAAACTGGTTTTTTCGGCACAAAGTCGCGGTCAAACGCAACCGAGCGTCTTGTCTTCATCTTGCCACTGCGCTCGTTCCAAATAAGCAAATAACAAGCATTGCAGGCAAATCATTTCATTTGATTAACCAACAATGTTTTATTCAATGTCGTTCCAAATTGCCGCATTCAATCCAGTGCTCTGATTTAAAGATAAATGTTTTTTTAAGTTTCAAATTATATCTTCATTTTTTTTTAAATTGATAAATGATTTTGTGTGAAGAAAAAATTGTTGGCGGAATAATTTAGTTGTAAAAATGTAATCACAGTGGCCTACTTTTGGAGAATATTCGTTGCACAAAGTTTTAAGATTGATATTAAAAGCGAATGAGAAAAGCCATTTTTTATTAAATTTAATTATATAATAAATATTTATAGTAAAATGTAGTAAAATATATAATTATAATTAGACATTTTACTATGTTTATTGTAAAAATTATGCAAAAATGTTGCAATTTATATTACATTAATAAACACTACAAAATTATTTGTTAAAGAATTACTATACTTTATAGTAAAATAAGAAAAAAATCTTTCTTTTGCAATTTTTGCAACATTAATAAAAAAATATATATCGGAATTATTAAAAATACCATACAGTATGGTATTAATTCGAATAATTCTAGTAGTTGGTTTTTGTATAACTTTTTTTTTGTCAATACAAGTGGCAAGAAGAAGTATAAACCTCGAAGGATATTGTCAGGGTTCTCATTGGAGGAAGGAAAATATGCGCCAATAAAGTAATCGACGTCAAAATTACTTTTTAATAGTCAAACTTGTACGATGTTTATGCCGAGCCGACAAACATCGAGGCAGTTCATAAAATTCTTCAGAAGCCATTCAGACAGCTATTGTCAATAAAACTTGACATAAACATGTCATAGTATTGACATAAACAGTCATCTAATAAGCGCGACGTAAGTTTTATATTAAGCTGCAATATAATGACTTAAGTAATTAATTTATTGGGGCGTAAATAAAAAATGTTTATTAAATTATGGTTTAAACTTGGCACTAAAATGGTAATATATTATTAACAAAAGATGAAAATTTCTTTCATATTTAAGGTTAAATAACAATGAATATAAAAAATTGAATAGACATAACCTCAAATTGTTCAAAGTTTTGAAATTTGTTTTAAAGAAAATTAAATTTTAACAAAAAAAGATTCTGCAAAAATGTTTCAAAAATATTTCTACAAATATCAATTGAATCTGTTTTCGTAAATTGTATTATTTTTAAAGAAAATTGTTAGAAAAGTGAGGTTATGTCTATTCAAACTTCATACTTCAATGATATTTCAGCTTAACAAATACGAATTGTGCATTTCTTTCATTCGAATAACACAAATGCAAAATGGACCTATCGTTTTATTATTCTTACTCAGCAGTTTCACAATGATTAGCCTACAATACTTGCGAAATTATACTATTTCATGCAATCCTCTGATAATTGAGGCCTTGATATTTAAATTTCTTTTTCTCTCTTTTTCTTATTCTTTAGATGAACCAACGAAATTATTTCAAGTATTGCATTAGTGTTACTTATCGATGCAACGTTATTAAGACAGATTTCCTAAATGATACTTCAATCTGATACGATGTGCATTAAGTGTAATTGTTTCAATAAAATCTTTTTAATCGTCCGTATTATTACGGATACTTGAAACGCGGCAAAAATTGAAAATGATGATTGATCGCTTTTGAATTTGATTATGATTGATTGCGACAATCAAATTGATAATTGCGCACTTTACAGTCATATAACACCAAATCCGCGTCAAACTTATGATCGCTTTTGGAAAAACTGGTTTTTTGAATTATGACTTAGAACATGCGGAGTGCACACGTATTCATATGAGAATACAAGTGAATAAGTTACGTCCGAAAGCTTTAACGAGGAAAGTTCTAATTAGTTATAATGGTGTATCTTCGCCTGATTCTACTAACAAATGAATTTAAATTAATACAAAGTACGTTGTTGCAAGTATTTAACTATTGTACAGAGTGCTATTTATTTATGCGAATTGTTGATTAGCCTTAATTGTTTTACAGTTTATTAATTACAGTAGAACCTGTGAAGAGTTCATATTTGTGTCTTTGTTTACATTGTGAAGAGTCCACTATTTTTCTCTTTTTTTAATGTTTTAGTATGAAGAAAAAAAGATAACAATAGTGGACTCTTTGCAGGTTAAAAAGGACAGAAAAAAAGGACTCTTCACAGGTTCTACTGTATTATTTTATATAAATTTGTAAAATCTTAGCAAATTGTAAAATTCATTGCGAATATATTGTTAATATATTTTTAATACATTTTTAATATATTCGCAATATATTTTTCGTTTTTCTAATAAAAGCTTCAAAAATTAAAATTCAATCAAAATAATTAAAGTAAAAACAATCTAAATATACTTACCCAACTCTATAATCCGTGCAAGATGGTGGAGGATTCCATACCGTACTATGACATAGCATCCAGTCACACCAAATCTGTAAATAAGCCAAAGATAAATATCAATGAAAAATCAATAATTAAATGATAATTTTAATCAAAGATGTTATGATGATTGTAACAAGTCGTATTTCATTTACCTTGATCGCGGGTAATAAAATTTGCATATCTTCTCCAACAATTAATCTATGTTTCTCTTCATTATCTAATTGACTTTTGAGCAACGATACGCCGCGTTCCAAAATTAAGTTAAACATTTGCAACGATACCACCAGCGCCTTGTCTTGTATTTCGGATCTATATCCTTGCTCCATTTGAGCATCTGCAAATCAAAGAAAATGTTTGCCATTAAATTCACGTTATAATTAAGATTATAATTAAGAATTACATCATTTTGGTGGATACAATTTTATTTATTTTATTAAAACAAGCATTTTATAAACATTTTAAAATACACACTGGCAATCATAAAACCTGAAAATGTACAATTTTCAATTGAATTATTACTGTTTTTAATAGCATTCTGAATCCATCGGCAAAAAATCATGAAATTTTACTGTTAAAAACAATAATTTATGAAGAAAATAACCTAAATATTTACTAAAATAACTTTCATTTTTACTGTTTTTCACAGCAAAATTGATGATGTTTTGCCGATGGATTCAGAATGCTATTAAAAACAGTAAAAATTCAAGATCTATTGTTGTCAGTGCATGATTATTTCGAAATTTCGTTAAAAATAATGAAATTTTGTCAAAAGTTGACAATTTTTACAAGTCTACAAGTTCTACTTATATATTATATAATATGTAATGTCTTTAATGCATTGTTGGGTACAACATTGGATAACAGTTGTTTCAATCGTACAAAATAGCACAAACTAGATAACACACTAATAAACAAGAGATGGATTCAAAAGAAAATATACGTTGAAAGGTATACACGTTGGGCACAGTTGATTTACGAAAAAATGAACGCGTGAATTCAAACGCTAGTAGCGATCACGTTTCGTCGATGATTCTATAACCGAAAGGCAATCCGCTGGTCTTCGACGACTAGCCGGTCCCGCAGTTCAGGCGTGTCATTACACGTCATACAAGCTCTACGTGATATTACGATATTTTCACCAAAGTTCAGGTGTCAAGAATTATTACAAGACCTTTGCCATTTGAATTACTATAAATCTTGTTTAATGGAACACCACTGTTTTTATTTCATCCTTTTTTTACTTCCCATTTTTAACACTCATTTCTTCATAAATATAATATTTCGTCATTTTTATCCGAAAAACCGTATTTCTAAATGACTGATTATATTGTATATTTTTAATAAATATGATTCAACGAAGTAAACGATTACCTAAAGAAGGAAGTAAAGGAAAAAAAAAGAGATAAATGTTACGTTTTTTGTTTTAATTAATTAAAAATTCAATTTGCATTTCTCGTTTCAAAGAAAAACGTGGACGTTTTTTGCGTGAGTTTCGTGAGTTCTTATCTTTTTAAAATCCGCAAGAAAAACTTGGCCGAAAAAAATGCCGTAGTTATATGTTCGTAATAGTTGTAACTTGACCTTAACTGCTAATTATTCTTCAAAACCCTGACAAATTGCCCTGTAATTATTTTTACTGCCATAAAATTATTTTAACGTACATTTCCTCCTTGAAAATCAGAACCGATGTACAAGGTAATCTTAATTAAAATCATTTAAGATCCATAATATTAAAATTGAAACATTGTTCGGAATAAATAAAAAAAAAAGAAGAAGATTCTACGTAATTGAATGCCTCAATATTATACGGCTATTAAATGATGCAAAAATACGGTAATTTTGTAAAAGTAATCGCAAAACAAACAAATCAAGAACAGCGAATAAAAATGTTTGAAATCAACATTTCAATAATACAATTTTTCGCATTATTTGTTTGAAGTGTATAATTAATATACGCCGATAAAAATATACACAATTTCTTTGATTAATGAAACTGAAATGACGTTAGTTAAAAATGAAAAATATTGGAAGACAAAAACGTCGGTTGGAAAAAAGGCGGATGGCGGAAAAAAGTAATATAAATTCAATGGAATGTGGTGATTTGAAAATGGATATTAAATAAATAAGCGAGCGGTTTTTGCGACACACGGAAGTGGTTATTCGCGAAACGGGTATATTCATTATCTTGAACATCCATCGTTGGTAATCGGCATGGACAACATTTCACGATGCCGTCTAGGCCAACTGAAAACGGCACACACGCGCGCACGTAAACGAGGAAGGCGCATCGTCGAGAGAATAGCAGAGCCAGGTCGAGCAGTTCTGTTTTATGAGGGCGACATTGCGCGGTACCTTTTATCCCGGATACGCCGTAGCCTCATAGCTCTCACATAAATATCGACGATAGCTCATACTAAATTCCCATAAGCGTTACTTTTTGCAAGCGAAATTTCAGTCTTTTTTTTCTTCATTCTTCTTTGACTTTTGCTTTGATGTTTTTCTGTTTTTGATTTAACTTGGAGCTTAAGGTGGAACGTCTGGAAACACGTAGTACGAATTTGATGAGATTATGTTTAATTATATTATGTTATATTCTTGTCTTTGATTCTGCAAATTTGGAGTATGTTTGTCTGCTTTGATTCGGAGATATTTTACTTTAAACATTGGAAAAAGCATATATATACTTTTACAAACAATGTAAATTTGCAATAGTTTGAAAATAAATACTCTGTCAAAATGACAAATATAATCTTAATATATTTTTAATATATTCTGAATATGTCTTGATATATTTTTACGAAAATATATTCTGATATATATTGGCTGTATATGTTTTCAATTATAAGGGATGAAAATCCTAGCAAAACGTTAAATATATCGCAAATATATTAATATATTTTTAATAGATTCTTATATATATATTTTTGATATATTTTTTCAATACATTTCTATATTAAATATACTAAAAGTATATTTTGAATATATTGAGAATATATTAAAAATATATTATGATTGTATTATGAATATATAAATATAATATATTTTTATATAAAAAATATATTCAGTATATATTAACAGTATATTCGCAATATATTTTTCGTTTTGCTAGGGTATTTCACATTTTAAGTAGTAAAATCCCATAAAAAAAGTTCCACGTCTGGAAATTGTCCTGATTATATACAAATGTACATGTTTTTATAAAATTTTATCTGAATCATGTCTGATTTTATATGATCAGACAAAATTTTTATAAAAACAGATATATTTTCATATCTGAACAGACCTGGAAAATAACTAGATCTGATCAGACCCTATTATGCAAACTTTTCTAAAGTCAGACATAAATTTTTTTGAAATTTTGCATGCTTTGCATGCTAGATATGATCAAATCTACTCATTTTCCAGGACTGATTAGTCCTGGAACTTTTTTTTACCGGGAAGTTATTCATATTTATAGAAACGGAATATATTAACAACATAATTCGACAAATGTCAAATGTCTTGCTAGTTTTTAGTAACATATTAAATAAATGAAGTCAAAATGACTATTTAAGTCAAATTTGAAAAACTTTAGGTCAGTCAAACATCCCACCTTAATTTATAATTTTTTTTCAATTATTGGTGGTTTCATATTTCGGTAACTGCGAGATTTATGACGACGAAAGTGATGTTTCAGCTAATTAACTGCAGCTAAGATGCTCTATGATGTATTTATTAGGTTCATTAGAGATTATTCGGAACAGGTGGACGAGCGCGTTATATTCGAAAAGGGGCTTGTTTCCGACCGAGATTAATGTTGCTCTGGTGTATTAATTAGCAAGTTCGTCTTGTTTAACTAATGACGTTGAATTCAAATCTTGCTACGAAAATGTATGAATTATTATTATAATGCATTTGGGATAATCAAGTTCTGAATGTTGTGAATGTAAATGCACGAGTTATCAGGGGAAATGGGAAGTCAAGTAATTGTATTATATACATTATATATATTGATCAATTTTTCAGGCTAATTTAGGTATTCATAATCTACTCAAGTTTCGTTTGATGTACCCAAAATAATTGCATTAACTAAATTTCATTCACTACATATTTGACAGCTTTTCCAAACTACGTCACATTTCAATTCTAAAGTAAATAACCACTCAGTGAGTTTATATATAATAATATATATAATTACAAAAAGACATAACACACAAGTTATCAATGAAATGGACATGCATTAATTAGAAGTTTGATTATTAATTTTCGTTTCATCTCAAATCACTATCTTCGTCTGCCATGCAATGTTCTTTTTATTAAGGTTGTTTCTAAAACAAAGACTGCCTACAAAAATGCGCATCCCGTGTCGTAAACAGTCGGAGAGATATGAAACATGCATTACGATTACAGAAAACAGACGGTAATTAGTGTACACATTACTTAGTTTGAATGAATGAAAAACAAGCGAAAAAAAGTTTGAAGAGAAGAAGAAAAGTAAAACGAAGCAAGAAGCTTCGTTGAAACAACATAATGATCGCAAATTGATATGAATGAGACGCTTGGATGTATTAGTAAACAGACATAAACACATAGTGGATGTCGCCCGCAATGCAATCGATCGGCTAATAATTACTGTTTAAACTCGACTGAGGTTGATGTTGAGTCTGTGTGGTCTTGCGATTGGGAGTGTAAAAAGCAGTTAGTCAAAAGTAGTTTATCGTTTATAGGCTTAACTAATTGTACACCCATTAACGCATATTGATTAAAATGTCGGTTGCATCTAATACGCAACATTAACCCGGATGAAATCGTGATCTGTTGTAATTACTCATTATAAATCTGTTAAATAAAAGCAGTCTTTGCTTCAATGGAAATCAAAGAATGCTGTTATAACATAAATGTCTGTGAGACTAACTCAAAAACTAATTAATATCAACATCCCTAGTAGAAATTAAAAAAGGTTTGCCTTGGAAAGTTAAAAAGCAGGCCCTGGCTTGGTAAAGTCCGGGTTGGCCTTGTCACTGGTTAGCCAGGACTGGGCCAAGGTTGGCCCAGGAAGGCCTCGTTAGGCCCATATTGGGAATACCTAACCAGGTAATTTATAGGTAAACGTTTTAAACCAATCTCTCAAAAATCCTGCAAGGGGCCAATGTTGGTCCAATCTTGAAACAAAAGTAAAAATTGAAATTGGGTTAAATTATGGGCCCAACATGGAAACCATCCAATTTTATGGAATTCCCGACTTGGGCCATGTCAGTACCCGGCTTTACATTCATGGTCATAGATAGATTTGAAAGTCAGGCTGCCCTATCTTGGCCATCTTTGGCCCTTAAAGAGCCGCCATTTTTCAAAAAATTAAAAAATGTCTTGTGTAATAATTTTCTATCCCAATCAATCATTAATATTTTTATATAAAAGGAAAATATCAAAAGAATACCAAGATTGCACAAACATAACCTCAATTTGTTCAATATTTCAATAGGAAATTGTTTAAAACAAAATTAAATGTATACAAAAGCTTCTGCCGTCATTTTCAAAAATATGAACAGAAAAAAAAACAAATAAAAGAAAACAAACTTTTTGTTTAATCAGCGATTTTAAAAGAATGATCAAAGTATTTATAAAGTGAGGTTATGTCTATTCAAACTTCATTGATATTTCATCTGAAATATTCAATTGACAAGTTGATGTAAACTTGTTGAAAAATGGGATGCAAGAAAGTTGTGACGTTGTGATCGAATT
Source organism: Gryon sp. ZL-2020 (assembly GCA_022817425.1). Classification (NCBI taxonomy): domain Eukaryota; kingdom Metazoa; phylum Arthropoda; class Insecta; order Hymenoptera; family Scelionidae; genus Gryon; species Gryon sp. ZL-2020. The sequence continues at coordinate 1,829 of JABFPJ010007008.1, read as the reverse complement.
TTGGATACACTTTGATCGTACAAAAATATCGTTGAACGAGAGAGAGTTTAACGTTGAAAGGTGTAGTGCGAGAAAATGAAGTTACACCCTTTTCACGAAGCCCATTAGCCCGGCAGAATATTGACATGACGTTGTGCGTCTGAAACGAGAGGGACGAACGACGGATTCGACGGCCCAGTACGTGCTGCCTAATGAACTAACCTCATCAGAGCTCTACTGCGAAAATTACTTTGCTCCGCAGCTTAACAAAGTTGAGCATCAGATTAGCCGCCCGTTTTCCAGACTGTTATTAATTACATTGAGATCAACAAAAAGCAAGGATGAAACGTTTTTTTTTGTTCGCTGATGTTTATATAAATGATGTTAATGTTCATAATGTTCAAGTATATTAAACATCCGTGGTTGATTATAATGTTCTGCATTAATCGAAAAAAAGGAAGATAAATAATAAATGGAATTCGAAGTGATATTATATGATAATGGAAATACTTATTCCTTAAAATCAATATTAAAGAGAGAGGGAAAATAGTAAACGAATCAGATTAACTGACACGGAAGCAAATTTGATGGAATACTGGCAAATAATATTAATCCGTGTGATTTTGAAGATGAGATCCAGGCGGAACGTCGGATCGAGTTAGAAATGCACGATTCAGTTTAGCAGGTTATAATCTTACGAATCAGCCCTGGAGGCTGCCACTCCGGGGTCCCATCCTCCGTTTTATTCGATCCTGCCCATCGCAAGCCGTTTGCTTCACAAATTTATCAGCACGTCCTCTCGTCGATAATACCAAGCAGTCACGTGCTTATTATCCGACCCATTCTTTTGTGAAACTTTATTTGTGGATCATCCTTTACGGTTTTATTATCTGAGATATGTTCAAACGATCAAAATTCACACAAATTATTGTAATGTTTTTTTATTAAAATAATAAAAAAAACGAATACTACGATTAATTAAGACTGAATTTTAATTAGTCTTAATTCTCGCCTAAAGTCATACTTTAATAATTTATTATACATTCAGACTGTATAGATTAGAGTTAAAAAACATGTCTTGGTCTTATAGTTAGTTAGGAAGATGTCTTATGAGAATGAATACCTTAATAAAAAGGATCATATATTGTTAATATATTTACAATATATTATTTTTAGCAAATCATATGTGTATGGTATTATAACAACCATATATATTTTCATATTTTCCATACATAGACCATACATTGGCAGTGTATTAGAATTTTAAAAAATAGTCCATATATGGTCAATATATGGTCCATATATGATCGATATATAGTCCATATATGATCGATATATGATCAATTTACGGTCCATATATGATCGATATATAGTCAATATATGGTCCATATCTGGTCAATATATGGTTCATATATGGTCAATGTATGGTCCTTATATGGTCAATATATGGTCCATGTATGGTCAATATATGGTCAATATAAGGTCCATATATGGTCAATATATGGTCCATATATGATCGATATATATGATCTATACATGATCAATATATATAGTCCATATAAGGGTCATATATGATCGATATATGGTCAATATATATCCATATATGATCGATATATGGGCAATATATAGTCCATGTATGATTGATATATAGTCACCCGACTAGAAATTTTATTTAGGCTGAATCTAGGGCCTTTATAGGTTTATTTATAACCTTTAAAGAACACCTTGACGAACCCTTTAAAGGCTTTAAGCAGGGATGTAACGCAAGGGGGTGCATAGGATCTTTATAGAATATCTATAAAGGCATGCTAGAAACACCCTTTATCGACACTTTAAAGGCAAACTATACA
>JABFPJ010007007.1:0-10343 GCA_022817425.1 Gryon sp. ZL-2020 | reverse complement strand
CTCTGCCAACCCCCTGACAACCCCGTGACAACCCCCTGACAACCCCCTGACAACGTAAATGCAGTAAAATATAGTTTGCACCATGGGAAATAAAAGTAAATTTATCTTCCTTGGTACAAAATATACTACTTCGTCACTTGGGGAGGGAAAACGCCCTTTCCCTAGGAAGTTTACGGAAAACGACATTATTCCCTTTCTCGTAACGAAAAATATCGTACGCAACATAAAAGATGTTATTACGTAATATACTATTGTAATATGTATGAGTAAATATATGTCATATTACCAGGTTGTTTAGGTGGAAAACAAATGACGTTATATGCAGGTCCTCGAAAAGATAGAGTCATTCCAACATTATATACTGTACCATCGTCCATCACATGTGGATGTGATGTGTGGTTTACGATACTGACATGTTCCATTAAATTGACCTAATAATTCAATTATAACTATTTTATTTTTCTCTATAAATTTAATATTACGGGATGTTAATAATATAGATAGATAATTAACATTTGTTCTTTGCCAGTGAAAAAGAATATGCAAAATTATTTATGGCAATTTAAAAAGAGCACACAAAGAAAAATATATGTATCCAAAAATGCAACTACATATTAATTTACGTGAGAATATTTTATTTGCTCTATTTATAAATAGTTTTTATTTTAAATATTATTCGTTATTTTGTTATTTTAGCGTGATAAATTGGAATAATGACATTTCAAGTGACCCTATTTTAAATTGTATTAAAGTTTATACATTTTCAATTGACTTCGTTTTTTGAAACATTTATTTCACAATATGTAACGTTAACTGAATAATTTATATTGAGATTAATTATTAATTAAAGAAGATCGACTGAAATATTGTTATTATAATTTGTTTAAAAAATCAAGATAAAGAGAAAAAAAATTGTTCAAATACTTCATTACTGAGAGTAATAAATAATAAGAAAAATACACATTTCAACTGAGTCATTTCAAACGTATAACAAATGTCACAAAAATAGTATATTAAAAGAAGAAAATGAAATTAACTAATAATATTATTAAAAACTCGAGTTTCTAAAAAAATATACTTAAATAAAATAATAAGTATATTAAACAAATTGCATTATTTCGTTGTTACGTTATCACTGATATTCTTTTTATTTATTATTTACCTTTTCTTTGGTTTCTAATGTTTTTAAATCAATACGATGTATGATTGGATTCTCTGTGAACGTATAATATTCATCACCAAACGGATAAATTGAGATCATGGAATTATCGGACATATTGTTGTGGATTTGAAACATTGATGACACCCTGTTAAAAGTGAATCTAATTATTCATGGTTAATTGAATGATAACCGATAGAAGAAGTTGTTGCAAAATATAAAAATCTATTCTTAAATTAGGGTGGAAAGAGTTGATTGCGCATTTAACAAAAATGAAATGAAATTCCACATTTAAGAAAACGTAAATTACCTATCGAATATACTTTGACATGGGTCAGGTACAGCTCGAGTACCAAATTCAGTGACGACGATTCGTTGCGCAATGTGATTTTTCTTGTATACATCCGTCTGAACGAATCTTCTTTGATAACTAACTTTGCCATCGGTAATGTTAAATCTATCAAATAAATATTTTATTAAAGTTAAGTTTTTTTATTTATAAATTTCATATGATTAAAAATATGATGAATTTAACATTTAATGTTTATTTATGCAATTAAATATTTTGACTAAATTATTTACTTGTGCAACAAAGCAGATCCATCGAAAAGATGATTATATTCACAATTGCCAAATTTAAAATTGCCAGGACCATTGCGCAATAATGATCCGTTGAGCCACTTTGGTACCCAACCGCTGACTTTTCCAAAAATAGGTTTGATGACTTCTTCCTCACAGGATCTTAACCAAATCGAAGTATCACAATTTGGCCACAATTCTTCTTCATTTTCATTTTCAACCGCAAGTTTTCGTTTCTTCTACAAGTAACAAAATTGTTTTTCAAAATGATATCATCTAACCAATTTCTTTATCTTCGATTTTGAACAACTTAAACATTGTATGTATTATCAAACTTACTGCAAAAGCTCTTCTTTTTTCACTACACAAATTCGGCTTTTTCTCTATCAAATTATCAATCACACTTTTACTTTCGTCTGAAATGTTGATTATCGAATTCGATCTTTTTAATCCGAGCATGGTTTTATAATTTAAAAAGTATTCTTTAACAGAAATTTAAATACTTAAAAAAATCTCCACATCGTTAAAAACATTTTGTTATTTGTTGACTAAACCATGAAAAAGTCTTAATAAACAATTACCACGATGAAAAAACTTATTTTTGATGTACAGTTTACATTTTTTTTAAAAAAAGCACGTTGTCAGATTAATCTTCATCGGCGGGTTTATAGATTGATCTTAAAATTTGATAGACGCGTTTGTGAGTGTAGTCCATCTTGCGTTTCTGGGATTCGTATGTCAAATGACGGTCGCTTGCACGACTCTTGACCTTAAAAAGTAAACCATAATCGCTTTAACTCCAAACGTTTGGCTGAAACCTTAAAACATAAAGAATATCACGTGGAACTGTCCAGGTTTCAAGACACGTGTGGGTCAGAAGATTATCTTTAATTGATCTTGTGATTAACGAATTATTGTATATTCATCAAATTCAAATTTTATTTATTTTGTAATGTTTAATTTATATTGATAATGAAAAAAAATAAATTATAAAAAAATGTTCGTTTGAAATATTTTTCGAAATTATATCATACTTTTTCATGTCTCATAATTTTGCGCTTATTTGTAGAATTTCCTGTATTATCGGCGCACAAAGATAATGTTCGCTGCAGATTTCGCGTATCTCAGCAATTCTCTTCATCTAATCGATCGTCGATACGTTTTATTGAATTGTAAGATAATGCAATTATCGACTTTATGACGTTTCCATTTTTTGGCTCAACATTTGATATCAAACTGCATTAAATATGAATTCTCGACGGACCAATTTTTTTAACACTAAACTTTCTTCCTTATAAATATATTATGACATTAACATACATAAAACTAAATTATTAAAACAACAACATGAATAAACTATTTTGAGAACAAATTAGAAGAGGATATTTTACATTGACCATTTGTCATATGAAGATATGAAGTTGCAAAATGAAATATAAAGCGTATTTTTTGAGTAGAAAAAAAACAATATCACGCTTTTGTGGCATGTTCTAATGTATTCGTCACCTGATTAGCATTTGCAAAAGAGGTATTGTTAAGCATTGCTGAAGAGGCGATAACTTATTATGCACTGTTTATTATTGTCGGCAAGCACATAATGCAAAATACGAGCTTTAATAAATTCTAAAACTTTGTATCAAAAAATGCGCATTGCACGAATGTAAAAACTTGAAGCAAGAAAAACTCCATTTTTTGTTTAAAAAAGTGTATCTTAAATAAAACAAAAATATTAAAAAAAAGATTTTACATAATCAGTCAAAATCAATTACAATGAATACTTTGAATGACAAAAACAAATATTAATAAATAAGACCTATTTAAAATTGCAAATTTGTATCTTTACGCATCGGCATTTTATTGTTCAGGTCAAGGAGACTTTTTCTTGTCATCACGTTTTATCATTTGTCCCGTCTAATTGAAATATCTCATTGCGTGGAACCTCGATAAAGTTATGGCTACTTGAAATTAGTAAGAATAACTTATTTCGATAACAGGTAAAGATAACAAATTAATACAAAACTCTGCCCTCATCTTTGGGCTGGAGGTTGGTCAAATTAGGGATATTGACACATAACTCACAGCGACCCTGAATTACATCAGTGACAAACGTTAAGTCTGTCCGTTGATGCAACAAAACATAATTATTGCAAAGAAGGTGTTTATTTTTTTCGTGTATTAATTAATAAACAATTGATTGTAATTATATAGGAAAGTAGATTTTACATGCGATTAATCATTTATCGCGGAAAGAAAAGTACTTCGATAATAATATGGCATGTAATTATTAGTTTGTGATTAAATATGTTATAACATTCATCTGGAGATACAGTTACAATAGATTAACAATCGTAATCTATATTTAACATTGATTATATGATTTGTATCAACATTAAGTTTCAATGTAAATTAAAAGGTATTGATCGTTGCTGATGATTGTGTTATTTTTAACGTCTTATATATCTCGATTTGTATGTAATCTTGCTTTATGCATTTATGCTGAGAAGAATAGTCAAATTTACTATCTGATAGTTACTTTGACTTTTCAAATTGTCGTAATTTTTCTCATATTAGTATCAAGTGAGAGATGTTTAAAAGAAGTGAAGACTCATTAGAAAGTTATCAATGTTTAAAAACCTTTTTTAATGTAAATATAAAAAAAAGGAATTTAATGTGATAAATAATGCGATTAATTATATACGCATAAAATAAAAATTTTCTTGATTAAAAGTCAAATCAATAATATTTTGAATTCAGCAAAACTGAATGATTGAATGTCTAATCAATTTGAATATTAAAATGGCTAAACTTAATACATATTTATATAAAAATATTGATGATAAACCTTGCATGTTTAAGAACAATTTTTATGTCTGATTAACATTTTGTCTAATTAATAATGAAATTTGTTTAAAAATATTTGCATTTGGTTGAACAAATTATGTTAATATTTATATAATATGAAAAAAATTTAGATCTGCTGTCACATCAATGAGTTCATTAATAAGATTGATTCTAAATTAAATAAAGTTCGACCCTGGCTTTTGGTTTTGTTTCTTTTGGATCGCAGCCTAAATGTCTGCTTGAACTTTAATGTTGGTGTTGTTGCTTGTGCGCTCGGATCCAGTTTGTATTAATGACTAGTTGCCAATTGCATTGAATCGTATATGTAATTAAACTGTTGCTTTAACATTTTTCACTAGTCACAATATATCTCTAAAAACCATGACCTCTTTGTCGATCATCGACCTTTTTGTATTTCGAATACACATTTTAACCCAAAGTTTTAGGTTTATTTCTGTCCAAACTATTTCTTATTTTAACTCTAAAAATCGCAGAAATTAGTAACAATTTTTATTTTATACATCAAAAACTGTTTGTTTAAGATAAGATTTACAGATGAAATTTTAACATGAAAATATAAATCTTAAATCATGTAAAACAGGTTGCAAATCAGTGCCAAGAAAAATAGTATCATTCGTTATTTATGCACAAACTTTTTCCATCCAAATGATGTCATTGTTTTTAAAAAGTAGTTATTATAATATTTTTTTGTCACGAATTCGCGAATGTATTTTATTTTAAAGTTAATTATTTCTTTTGCGCAGGAAAAAACTGTTAAGTAAAGTTCAATGTTTTTATATTAATGTTAACGTTTTACTAATAATTTATTACTGAAATTTTCCTGAAAAAATACCACTTTTAAAAGGCTTCAAATCATAAAGACGTTTAAATGTTTAAATTTTAATCTAATCTAACTAATATATATAAAAATGGTATCGTAGTTTTTATATTTATCTAAAGTAAAATACTAAAGTATCGTAGGTTTTATATTTTTGCGATATATACATTTGATGTTTAGAAAAAAAATTGTTATGTCATAGCTTCATCATTTTGGGGAAAGGGTTATAGGGATATCATAAGGAAATCATAGGCAGATCATAGGGGTAATAGGAGGGGTGTCCATAGAGGGTCCATAGGAGTATCTCGGGTGAAATTAGGGATTTAGTCAGGATTCATACACGATCATAGGGAAGGGGTCATAAGGTTTCGCCCGGGCGAAGCCGGAGATTCAGTCAGTATTAAATAAACAGTAAATATATGAAGTTTAGCGGTCACCCATCTTTCTGTTTACGTCTTTATTACGCTTTACATTAATTTGTCTTGGATTTCTCTTTCGACTTTTTATTTTTATTAATAACAATGTTTATTTATAAAACAGGTTTTACAAAATCGGAGTTTACATATGTTTGATTATTTATCAGTAATAAACATATCACATTGATTTTATATATTAACACATTTTCTTAATTAAATTGTAAATTAAATGACTAAGATATACACTATTTTCATACGTTTATTTATCTTTCCTTACATTTTATGTAAAAATTAATATTTTTCTTTGTTTCACACATAGTTTTCGGAATTATGAAAATAGAGTATAATACTATACATCTAACCTGCACGCGAATTGTCACTTAGACACTGTGCGCACCACCACAGAGAAAGAAGTGACATTTCACGTACAGTAGGTTCGAACAAAAAATCATACTTGTAACTTAGGCGCGAGGCCGGTACTTATGATTAAATATTAGAATTCAAATATTTTCACTTCCTAATTATCCATCATACCTAAAGACATTTTCTACGTCTGTTTACAATCCAGACAGTAAAAATTATGTTTCAGTATACAACGGTCCAAACAAAACAATAAACATTCAGCCTCACTACTCTATTTTGTTTTTTTTACAGCAGATGGAGTTCGACTGCAGTATCTAACAGTAACTTTCCATTTATTTTTTGATTACGTGTATATAAATATATAATACATTAAGTATTCAATATATCGAATGATTGCCCAATAACTTTTTCGATGAATACAATTTCCCTGAAGCAATGCGGAAGACATTTTGGGAAGTGAAGATACGGAAGCTTATCGATCATTGTACCGCACTATTTACATAAGACAGTGGGTCAGGGTATAGTTCTTATAGCTAGCCAAGCAGATAACGCGATCGACAAGTCGACCTTGATCCTCGTTTACGGGAATTAACGAGAAACGCCGATTAATTTCTCCTGAGACATCTTTGTATATTTGGTATATACATATATGTTACGTAGCTTTGAAATATTACTATTCTTGTTTGAAATTGAGTTGCTGACAGGTCAAACGATTTCTAAATGGTTTAGGTATTGAACTATAATCGCGGCATCATTGAAGATGCAAATTCTGGACTTTGATCAAAAAGTTTGAGAAGTCAAGTTATTATTGATATTGATTGGTATTCGTGTCAAATAATTTTTGCGTTTTTATATAAAACTAGATTAAAACTGCGATTCATTTATAACAAATACATTTATAAATCCTGAATGAAAACAACAACAAGCAAATTAAATTTAATAATTCAATTTCAGATATATTTGAAACTAAATTTCAATTTTTATTTCGACATTTCCTATTTAAAAACGACCAATCACAAGTCAGGGAATTGGTAAGATTAGAACTTTTTGATAACAACTAAATAGACTTTAACAAAGGCAATAAGACAGTTAAAAAAATTGTTTAATATATTTTTGTAAAAATTTATTCAAGAAGACATAATTTTTGTTAGAAATATTTTTTTTATTTTTTGATTTTATGTAATGCAAAAAGAAACATCAAAACGGAAAATAAAACGAGACAATAATTATTTTGTTGATGTTTCCATCTCGTTGGTAAATGAGCTAATTGAAGAAATTAATTGAAGAAACAGTTCATTTAATTAATTTCGGTCTCGTGAAAGAACATTCGCGAAATTTCCAGTTGAGGTTTGAATATGAAATAAATTCGGTGGTGATGCTGAATTTAGAAGCTTCTGAAAGACATATATGTATATGTAGATATATATTTGTACAATCATACTAACAATACTAATAATTGAGCGACGTGTGTTTATTCGCGCGATTTGCGTTTGCATGCATTTGGCAGAGTGCATTCATTTCATATGCAATTTGTTTTCCGATATTAAGTATTAATAATTTTGTTTTAAGATTTACAACAATTGAAATATTAAAAAAAAACCTAAAAAAATATCCAAATACTTATTTTAACACTAAGTGAAATTTTACAATGCAAAAAGTGATTCAATCATTTCATTTTCTTGAAATTCATGATAAGAAAATCAGTGTAAAATAGGAAATACTGTTTTATTACTATATTTGTACAATGTAATATTTTCTTACATTTGCATATTAAAAAAGTTAATGTATAATTTATTATACAAAATATAATGAAATACTATAATAATAAGTTTTGTTGGTCGATAAAATGCATTAAAAATGGCAACAAAGACTTAATTGTATTTTGTAAGCGATAACAAGATTATATTTGTTATATCTAACTAAGCGTGATAATGTATCCGTTATTATAACACAACGAAAAATATTGTCAAAGTAAACTATAGACTTAGCGTTGTTGTCTGCAAATGCCGGCTAAATTTAAGTCGTCAAACTGATATAATTAACGCACACTGGCAATTTTGTTAGTCGCTGCTCTTTAAATAGTTTGACCCGAAAAACAATGATTTTATACGAAAAACTACGTTTTTCATTATTGTTATTCTTATTTTGAAAAATATAAATTAAACACTTCTGATAAATCTTATTTTTTATAATTAAAGTATTGTATTTGAAAACCGATTTTTGAATTCATTTACATTTTATAATTTAAGACTCTCTATATTACCAATTTATACTATTTTTTGTAGGGCCGACACTTTGGTAGGTCGTTGGCGGTTGCGCTTCGGCGCTTGCTGAAGCTAAGCAAACTTGAGCGTAGTTACTACTTGGATGGGTGACCGCCAATTCGCTTGGATTTCGTGCGGGCGCACATTCATCACACTTTTACGTATACAGAAAAACAAAAATCGACAGATGTAAAATTTGGATGTTAAATTTCACTGCGAAAAAGTAATCCTAAGATACTTAGAAAATACACAATGGTACTTTTGAAGTTTTTTTTAGTAAAACATATTTTTCTTCTTAATGTTCCAATTTAATAAATATTCATATTAAATGATTAAATATTGCTATGAAATTTCTTTCAGTGTATAAATGTCGATGAAGATGAGAACAAAAAAGTAACAGTTAACGTTGCATATAAGAAAAGTGTATTTAATGAAGAATGCGTCAATTGAATGTAGACATACGGCTGCCACGCGGTTGTCACGTGCTTTTTAAAGCGGCAGGCGTTTCGCGTGTTAAGATCTTCAACAAACACTAGCAATAAAATTAAATTATTACTATACAGAGTGTTGTAAAAGCAAATAGCGACAGTTCACTTTCGGTACGCGTAACGACACATGAATGGATCTGACGTCAAAAACAAGCGGCACAACTTTTTAATTACAAAATTATTCAATTAAACAAGAACAAATCAATCGGACAAAGTGCATCTTCCTACAATTATTTCATTCGGAAAATCTATCCAAAGACATCTGCCGCGAAAAGTAGTTGTTAAAGTGATTGAAGATATCAAGTAGCTTTAATTGAAATGTCACTTTTAATTATAAAATTGTAATTTTGGAGAATGCTCAACTTTCAATTGATACTAATTGCATACCATCCATGCAAAACAAATTTACACTTAATCTTAATTCGAGATAATAAAGTTACACTTTTTGTTATTACGAATGCATTTTTTATCGTTTTTTGTGTCATATATATGTACATTTAAAATTTAAATTAACTACTCCAATTATTTGATCAACACGTTTGTTTATCAAAGTGCTTTCGCACTTCAACTTTCATATCTGATTTAGTTATTTGAGGTTTACTTTTCTTTAGTTTTATTAATAAATTGTATAATTAAAACTCATATTGTGTTAGGATTTTATTTGATAAACTCAAGAATTCTTTGACTTCTGATCCTTCACTTATTTCAAAAACTATAATCAGAATCAGAATATCAGAAAATATAACAGATATCCACTTTTCCTCCGTTTAAATCTGAATCGTAAGACATTTTAAGTTTAGAAATGTCAGAAAAATAATAAAACCTAAAATTTGCATAAACATCTCTCGAAATAAATTGCTTTGCATATATGCTATTTCTCATATAAATAATGCGCACATCATCAAAATAATTTTCCGAATAAAGTGACTTATCTTTTCACAGAGGGAACTAAAAATAGAAATATACTATATATATATAGAATTATATTATATAGCAAATCACAAAACACTCCTATACTTCCATCTATGTTGACTAATAGTAAATAAAAATGTATTATTTAATTTAATTAATTTTTTTTAAGTGATCGGTAAATATCACATTTCTTAATCAAATTTTAACAGATGTTCTTCAATCTACAAAACATAACAGTAATGCAGATGTTTTATTAAAATAAACATTGCGTAATTGTAATCGAAAAATTATGTTAATTTACACTTGAATAAAAAGTGTATTATTCGACTTTTATAATTTTTCGAATCTATTCTTAACCCAGCAAATGAAAATCTATTTAAAACCATTTATAACAATGATATTCGATGTAAATAGAACATTTTAAATTGCGTTAGTGTCCAAATTACGATTTAAGTTACATTTTTTGAAAAGTATTAAATTGTT
>JABFPJ010007006.1:0-10343 GCA_022817425.1 Gryon sp. ZL-2020 | reverse complement strand
TTTTTAATTTAAGTATCACTCTTATCTGCTCTTATTTTTTATATATTAGGTGAGTTTTAAAAGAGATCCCTAATTTTGAAGCAATTTTTGGACATTTTGGATTTATTTGAGTTAAGAAAAGACATCTGAGTCGGTTTTTTCCAGGGTGATCAATCTCAGAAAACTACTTAGTTTTATGGCTAAATTGTCCAGAAAGATACGCAATTGTACCTGCTTGAAGCAGTATTTTTTATTCTTAAGATTAGTTGTTATTTGAATTTCGCTTATGTCGAAACACATATAAAATTTTAATTGTCCTAATTGTCCTTACTTTCTTTCATTTCAAAGTATATTTTTCTTAACTTTTAATACTTACATACATAAATACATAATACATATTTAATATAAGATCCTTTATTAAGTAAAAATAAATAGATAGATTCAACACATTGAAATCTAATTTTTAAACTAACATGGTTAGGAACATTAACTAACCTTATATTTTAATATAATATAAAAATAAGCTCCAAAATTATTGGAACAAATGTCTGAAAACAAAATGTGAAATGCCTTGAAATTCTACATTAAAAAGATATGAAATCATGTAAAGAGCCAAGTTGATTGATAAATTGAATTTCAAAAGGATGTTTTTAAGTTCTAAGTTCCTTAAATTATTAAAAAGAATTAAACAGAAGTATCTCAAACCTCTTTATAATGAATCTAAGATACCTCGAAACTATATCTTAGAACTCTACATTAAAGAGAAGCGAGATTATGTAAGGGTCCAAGTTAAGCAATAAACTAAAACCTAACAAAAATAAGTAATGGATAATGATTAGTAATAAAACAAAACAACTTGCAAAAATTAGTTGTTAGTTTTGTTAATCTTGTTAATTTATAACCATATTAAAATGAATTCAGTATAAACGTCTGCAACATATAAAATGTAACATATTAACGCTTATGGTTTGCATAAAGTTTTTTATTAATAAAACTAGCAAGATTAACAAGCTTAACAAACCTAACGAAATAACAATAACTAATTTTTGCATGTTGTTTTGTTTTGTTACTAATCATTATCCATTAGTTATTTTTGTTAGGTTTTAGTTTATTGCTTAACTTAGACTCTTACATAATTTCGCTTCACTTTTATGTAGAGTCTTAAGATATAGTTTCGAGGTATCTTAGATTTATTAATATAGAGGTTTGAGATACTATTGTTTATTTTATTTTAATAGTTTAAGCAAGTTATAATTTGAAAATATCCTTGTGAGATTCGATTCATCAATCAACTTGACTCTTTACATGATGTCATATCTTTTTAACATAGAATTTCAAGGCATTTCACATTTTCTTTTCAGGCATTTATTTTAATAATTTTGGAGTTTAGTTTTCCATTATTTTAAAGTCTTAAGTTAGCTAATGTACTTAACCATGTTAGAGAATGAATTAGATTTTATTGTAGATTCACTCCTCAAATTGAAGGTCTTTCAATTAAAATTTGCAAATGTACTTAACCATATTTTTTGATATCAGTACATTTTATTAAGAAAAATTTTAGTGATTAGTTATACTAATATGTTTTTCATTCTTTCAAATTTAAGATTATTTCACAATTTCACTAAAATAAAATTTGAATTAAAATTATATTTTAGTTCAATTAGTAGATCCATATTATGAATTCAGAAAGTTGAATATGTTTTATACGTCGCGGCTTTTTAATTCTTATAATATATAAATATATTTATAGCAAAAAAATTTTGAACAAAATGCAGCAATGTTTATACTACGCGTGTTAACAAAACACACTTTCTGTTTACAAAAAAGACTGGCCAAATAGCGTCGAAGTATCGTCGGCCAGGTAAATATTTTTTAAATTGTTTATTATTTACTGTTCATTCAATTCTCTACTGTTAATGAAAATTAAATTGTTTTTTATTTCTATTGTAAGATTTGTGTTACTAAAACTTTTAATACAGTAATAGCAACATAAATATCAATTATGAAAAATGGCTATCTGAGATAGCCCATTCTTCAAGCATTCTCTGGGATATCCCGTTTTTGAAAAATATTCTGAGTTAGCCCGTTCTTCTGCCCAACCATCAATATCCAAGGACTAAAAAATTTTGTTAATAATAATTATATTTCTTATTAATCTAAATAATATATATAAATATGAAAGTATGTTTCTTTGTTCGAGCATCACGCAAAATCTACTTGTCAGGGGGTTGTCAGAGGGTTGTCAGGAAGTTGTCAGGAGGTTGTCGGGGGGTTGTCAAGAGGTTGTCAGGGGGTTATCAGGCGGTTGTCAGTGGTCGTCAGGTGGTTGTCAGGTGGTTGACAGGTGGTTGTGAGGGGGTTGTGAGGGGGTTGTCAGGGAGTTGTCAGTGGATGTCAGGTGGATGTCAGGTGGTTGTCAGGTGGTTGTGAGGGGGTTATCAGGTGGTTGTGAGGGGGTTGTCAGGTGGTTGTGAGGGAGTTGTCTGGGAGTTGTCAGGAGATTGTTAGAGTGTTGTTAGGAGGTTGAGAAGAAGTTTTCGGGGAGTAATTTGGAGTTTGTTTTCGAGGTTGTGTGAAGGTTCTCAAGAGGTTCTTCGACTTTTTACACATTTTTCAGACTTCCTACACAGTTTGAAACTTTTCTAGCAAAACGAAAAATATATCAAGAGTCGTGAGGGATCGCGAGGGGTCGTGAGGGGGCCGTGAGAGGATTGTAAGACAGTTATCTTGTGTTTACTGCAGAAATGCCTTGCAAGTTACGCAATCATTTCGAACTTTATAGTATATGATGCTGTCTGCGTTATTGCTTTCATGCCACTCATTGATTTGTTGGCAGATGAGCGAAACAGGATATACCGCAGAAGACGTGAGACAGGTTTTGATGTCTCCACTTACTCACCCAATTGCTTCCGGGACATGGTTGCTTTCGTGCATACTACACCGTTTTGGACTGGATAGCGAGCCAGCTTGTCCGGTTTGCAAAAGGACTCAAGAAACCATTGACTATGTGTTCTTCGTATGTCCACCGTTCGCATCAGAACTCACTCTGGTTCTGGGACGGACTATGACACCGGAAGATCTTGTTCAAGTGATGTTAGAAGCGCAAGGTAAATGGGATGCTGCTTCTAACTATGCACCAAAAGTCATAAAAGAGCTCAGGTGCCAGTCCCCCATCTGTAAAAAAAAGGGATGTCATAGGAGATGTTATAGTGGATGTCGTAGAGATGTCATAGGGGATGTTATAGTGGATGTCATAGGAGATGTCATAGGGGATGTTATAAGGGATGTTTTAAAGGATGTCATAGCGGTTCATACGGAGTTTGTAGGGAGTTTATAGGGACTTATAGGGAAATTATATGGAGTTTATAAGGAGTTTACAGGAAGTTTATAGGGAGTTTGTAGGGCGTCTATAAAGAGCTCATAAAGACCTTATAGAGATATCTCGGATGAAACTAGGAATTTAGCTGAGAGTCATAGGCACTCATAGAGAAGGGGTCATAGGCTTTTAGCCGGGCGTAGCCGGCGATTTAGGTAGTATGTAATATAAGTGTAAACAGGGTATCAACGAGTTCGGGGAAGGTCAAATATTTTGCAAAATTCACGACAAACTAGGAAAACAAGAACACATGTATTGTTAGATTAAACTGATTTTGTTGGCCTCTCTCTATAAGAAATCAAATTGACTTATCCTGCCATTAATTTAAATACGATTTCGAAATAAAGCTGATTAAAAGAAATTCATGTTTCAGAATTGTAAAATTATCATTTGTCACGTTTTCGTTGGAAAGAATTATTCCTACAATGGATCATAATAGTGAACTACGCAGAATAAACTTATTAATGATAAGGTGCTGAAGACAATCAGACAGTTCTTCTGCAGACATAAAAAATCTGAGAAAGAACTATTAAAGGGTATGAAGATATAGGTAGTGTTCGTAATCGAGAAAGATCATGAAGACCAAGTAAGTCGACAGAATTGATAGTGATCCGGATCTACTATTCAACACTGTTTTCTCTGACAAGGGACAGGAATTTTAAGAAATTAATTAATAGAGCATTTTTTATGGTAAGCTTATCGCTAAACAGTAGAAAGACATGCTTAAAAATAAAATCAAATTGTTTCGGCAATTAGATAAATCGCTGAATAAAATTTCGACTAAACATGGTTTCAGTAAGACGGTGCAACACTCCATTTTGGTATTAGTGCTCGCAATTACTTGAATATTGTTTTTCCTAATAGATAGATTGGATAAAAAGAAACAATCAAATGACCAACTTGGCCTTCAGATCTTGTTTCTCTGGATTTCTTTTTATGTCAATATCTCAAGGATAAAGATTAATTTATCCTTGACTAAATCCCTTAATTCAAATGAACTGCATCAGAGAATCGTTGATGAATATAATTTAGTTCCTCCACAATACTTAACCAAGTCTATTGAAGCATTTTATAATCAATTTGCTTATTGTCAGCAACAGAATGGAGGATAGTTTAAGCATCTAATTTGTTTACATGTTTTCGTTCAAAATTTTAAAGTTGCCCCGCCCTCACCCTTAAGGGTGGGAGTTCAGTTGGGTACTGTTAAATAGATCTTCAAAAAATGAAGAGCTCATAAAGAACTTATAGAGATATCTCGGATGAAGCTAGGAATCTAGCTGAGAGTCATAGACAGTCATAGAGAAGAAGTCATAGGCTTTTTGCCGAGTGAAGCCGGTGATTCAGCTAGTATACTTATGTTTGTTTTCTGTATGAAATAATTTTACTACATTCTTTGTATTGTAAGATCCCATCAGTCATTGTTATCATATATTTTGTAAAATATTTGCTCTTAAAAAACTATTATTGAGAAAATGAAATTAATAAATTGTGCTACAAATGCGATTCCTTATTTGTTATAGAAGATAACAGCTTACCAGCCGAAGATTACGCAGAGGAGAACGCTTTAGATAACATAATGCATGAAGTTCAACAAAAGTGAGTAATTATCTTTGGACGTTGAATTTCAAGACAAATTTGTTAGGTTATCAACATCAACATATTTGTTAAGTATCTTACTCCTTTTCTTTATTGCTTTGATAAATTTCATATTTTAATTCTAATAAGTGTAAACTTATCAGAATCACAATATAAGCTTATGTATTTGTATTATTATTTAAGATTTAATACAATTATTTAAAATTTATTACAATATTATTTGTAAATTATAATTAATATTTAAATACATATTCCACAAATGAATTGCTATTCTTACTGCCATGAATTTATGTTTTTTATTTATAATGTAAAAATGGAATTTACGCTTTCAAATTTTGATTCTCAACTTGTTCAAAAAATAAGAGTTTCATGCCCACAAGGATGAAAAAAAAATATATAATGCTTGCGTCTTTTTATAAGGCAATATAAATTATATATAAAATTGGTATATTACGTCTGAGGGCACCACTGCGCCTGAGTTCGATACGACGTTTTTCAGTCTTGTGCAGCGGCGTGAAAGTTGGAACAAACACGCATCGAGCTGTCGCTTTCTGTACGAGAGCGCTGTTACTTCCAACTTTCTCCGCTGCGCACGACTGAAAAATTAATTTTAACACCGAAATCCAATGGGTATTATGATATGAATATGAGAAACGTACATTTGGTGAATCAATAAAAATTAGGTACGCTCCGAGTCATTACCAATGGTTCTAGCATTTAAATACGACATTAAAACTGATAATCATAGTATAAGAATAATTATAATATTCTTATTGAATAAATCGTATATCAAATTAAATGTTGTATAGGAAGAAGTAAAATATAATGCAAAGTTTCTTAATATAATTGAGCTTAATAAACTCAATTTTCCGAAATTAGAACGATAAGATATCGTTCTTCTATGTGTCATGAGTAATTTCTGTGTTTATCTAAGTAAATCAGCTATAAAATATAAAATGGAAAAAATGCTAACACAACAACAATAGATTAAAACCCAGCTGGAAATTGATCAAGTATTTCACCTAATTAAGAAGAAGTTATTTGAGTGTATTTTTCAACTTTCATGTCGAATATGTATAATTTCTTTTTAGTAAAACCATTTTTTATTTAATGAGCTGGCATTCTTTTTATTCATATCACCGCAGAACCTGACTGCGACTCAAAATTTAATACAGATTGTTGCCTGCATTTGGGTTCTGGTCGCCCTTCTGAATTTATTGCAAACTGCTGCTGCATGTTAGTTTCAGTTGAATAAAAGTATAAGTTAATATAGTTTTATTTGTCTATACTAGTACACTTCATATGAATGAATTATTGATGATTCATTTAACCTGAAATTCTACATATCTTAAAAAATCAGCACCAATTTTGCGGGGTTTCTAATTAAGATTCCTAAGTTGCCCTCTACCCACCTCAAGGAACAAAATCTTATACTAATTGATGCCTCCCTCGCAAACAATAAAATTAAAATTCGGAAAATTTGTCCGTACATGGCATATTTTTTGTGGTATACAAAATTCCTCGAAAAAGACGATAACGCTTAAATGGAGCCAAAATGGCTAATCATCAATGATTGATGGCATGGCCATGCTTCGTGATTTTAGTATGTTGCTCGTTAATGTCTCGTTCGCAGGTACCGTGAATTTAATCGTCAAATTCTTGGAGATGATATTAAATTTTATTTACTACACAAGAAACCCTGTTCGTAAACGAGAGTTCAAGAACAATGATAAATATAATCTTTGTTTTATCTTCAAAATCTCCAGAAAATTATTTTGCTTACCGAAATTTTTTATGCACTTTACACTTCACACCACTTTTTTAGTTTTACAGATATAATTAAATATTCGGTGTCAGAATGCCATCGAATTTTAAAACTACCAGTAAAATCCTCGCCTACTTTCCAGTTTTTTACTTACCCCAGAGTTTTCAAACAGTCGGCTCCTACAGATCTCTCAAGTCCTAGCAATTTGTAAGATCGAGCAGGAGCAATATTATCTTCTTAGAGCTGCAAGAAGAAAGGGGTGTCAAGTTTCACGGATTTGTCAATAAGTATTAGTATAGTATTCTTGGTTTGTCAAAAGCTTGATTGAAACGATAACAGAAGGTTGCTTGTGAGGTCTTGATAGAAAACTTTAAGGTGGTTCTTTAATACTGCTACTACCTCAGGGGTGGGATGGATAACCCGTATCCCCACAGTAGACCACTATCTGCGCCATACTCAATTCTCTGACTTCCTCTGGTAATAAGATGCCTTGTCCCAGCCATCTCCGTCTCTGATTGATTAGAGCCGGACATTCACATAGGTAGTGGATGGAGGTTTGTGGAACTCCCACATCACACTTATCACATGTGCCGTTCTCACATTTTCCAATTTTGTGTCTATGTGCCTTGAGGTTGTTACGTCCTGTCAGGATCTCCATAACTACTCTCAGGCCTTTCTTGGTCATTTCTACTGCCTGTGTTGACCATCTTCCTGTGCTTTCACCTATCAAGGTTTTGGCAGTCTTGCACCCTACACTATTGTTCCACTCGGTTTTTTGTTTTTCCTCAATGTGGTCCAATATCATTCTTATGCCAGTTTGTGCTGGCATACCTATCATTTGACTATTTCCAGGGATGGTAGTTCCTGTCTTTGCCAACCTGTCCGTTCTTTCGTTTCCCTTCCAACCCGCGTGTCCGGGTATCCACGTGAGCGCTACCTTGTTCTTGTTTGCCAAGTAGTTCAGGTTTATCCTGGTTGCTCTGACTAACTTTGAACCTATCACCGGGGACTTCAACGATTTGAGTGCCGCTTGACTATCTGAGCAGATCCAAATCGTCTTGCCCGTGTAGTCTTCCTGAAGCATGACCTCAGCACATCTCTAAATGACCAGAACCTCAGCTTGAAACACCGTATTTTAGTGATTCAGTTTCAAGGAGAATTCCTCTCTTACTTTGGGGCCGCAAAAGCCTGCTCCTACCCCATCTTTCGTTTTCGAGCCATCCGTGAACCAGATCTTGCCATGTCTTGGGCCTTTTAGCTGGTTTCAGTCCTCCCTAGTTGGAAAATAGACCTTGTAGGTTATCTTTTCCATGTCTAGGGTTTTGATTTTGTCCTGCGGTACCTTCCAGATTTCCTCACAGCTGCCTTTGAATAATCTTTTATGTTCAACTGCCTTCGCATCCCACAGTCCCCAGCAGTACAATCTATAGGCCGTTCTCATCGCCTCGGATCTCACTCTGAGACCAAGCTATGGCAGCCCCAAGATTGCCTGCAGGGCGGCCAGTGGTGTGCTCTTCCTCACCGTGCTTGCCACTCTCAAAAAGAGGGCTTGTACCCTATCAAGGATACTGCATGCAGTTTTCAATTTGGTTCTTGTCCACCATGCTATGGCTCCATAGCAGATTCTCGGCACGATGATGGAGGCGTAGATCCAAAGCACTTGCTTGGATTCCAGTCCCCACCTCATACTGATAGATCTCCGACATTGCCAGAATGTAATCATAGCTTTCGTGCATTTGTCCTCCAGATGTTTTTTCCAGAGCAATTTTTTGTCAAAAATGACACCTAGATACTTCGTCTCGTAGACGTAGGGTATCTCTATTCCTCCAATTCGCATCTTTTTAATTGGCCTTGTATCTTCTGGTGAAGACAATATTCGCAACTTTGCTTGGATTGATCGACAGTGTATTAGATTCACACCATCTCTCTGCGATTTTCAGGGCTTTTTGGACTTTCTTCTGAATTTCTTCCTCAAAGTTGCCTCTTACCAGGATAGCGATGTCATCTGCATATCCCACTGCCTTTACTCTAAATGTAGTAAGTGTTTTTAGTAGATCGTCCACTACAAGGCACCACAAAAGGGGGGATAACACCCCTCCTTGCGGGCATCCTTCGGAGACCACTCCTGTCACTGTGATGCCCATCCATTCTGAGGTTATCACTCTATCTTTCAGGGAACCTAGTATCCATTTCATAAGTTCCTCTGGCACTCCGTGATCTCTGGCTCCTCTCTCAATGGAGCCTCTTGTAGTCATGTTAAACGCTCCCTCTATATCGAGGAAAGCCACAATACAGACACCTTTCCATCTGAGTTGCTTTTCAATAAAGCTAACTACCGAATGGAGAGCAGTGTTAGTCGATTTTCCCATTTGATAGGCGTGCTGGTCCTTATGAAGAGGAATCTCTTTCAGAGGACCATTTTTCAAGAACCAGTTCACCAGTCTTTCCAACGTTTTCAAGAGAAATGATGTAAGACTGATTGGTCTATAGTCCTTCACACTTGTGTATCCCTTCCTTCCTGGTTTCGGAATAAAGGTTACCCTAGCTGTTTTCCACATCCTCGGAGTGTAACCCAACGCTATACAACCTCTGAGCAGTCCTGTCAGAGGACCTAAGATGAGCCCCAAGCTATGCTGAAGCAGTGCTGGGTACAAACCATCCGGTCCCGGTGCCTTATATGCTTCAAAAGACCATACTGCGTTTGTCACCTTGTCCGGGCTGACTACCCTTGCCGCCAGTCGCCAGTCTCTCCCACCCTCCACTGGAAGTGAGTCCACGTCCTCTACTCCGAGTCTGATGGTGGGGAAGCTAGCTCTCAATAACAGATTTAGGGTGTCGCTCGGAGTTCTGGTGTACGCTCCGTCGTTTTTCTTCAGGTATCTGAGGTTTCCGTCGACTGCATCAGACAAAATGCTCGCCAGCTTGGCCGTGTCTGAGATTGTCGCTATATCTGTGCACCATTTCTGCCAGGTGTCTTTACTCGTCTTTCTAATAACATTTTTGTACTCTCTTTTTTTTCGGTATAGAGGTTCCACGCTGCCCCTTTTACCTTTTTTGCTCTATTGAAAAGACGTCTGACTTCTTTCGTTTTAGACTCAAGCTCTTTCGTCCACTTGGGTAACCCTACCCTAGTGGTTATCTTCTTGAGAGGACAGTGTTTTTCGTATGACCCCATGATGACTTTTTGGAGAAACCTCTCTGTTCGGTCTAATTCATGGGGTGTTCCATACCTTCCTTTGAATCCAGACATCGCTGTTTTAATTTCCTCCCTGAAGAGTGGCCAGTCGGTGTTTCTTGGATTTCTCTTCCATCTAGCCTCAATCCTTAAATCAGTGATTTTGGCTCTGATCATCCTGTGAGCGGACATTCACGATTCTTCTGATACTGTCCAATCCCTCACTTTACCTCTCATGTGTCGATTGCAGAGAGTGATATCCAAGACCTCTTCCCTGTTTGCCGTCACAAAGGTAGGTTCGTCCCCTTCGTTGATTATATAAAGGTCTTCGTTCAAAATGAACTCCAGGAGGTTCTCGCCTCTCTCGTTAGTGTCGGTGCTGCCCCACACTTCGCTGTGTGCGTTGGCATCGCCTCCCACAACGAGGTCTAGACCTTCCTCTCTGCAGAATC
>JABFPJ010007005.1:0-10343 GCA_022817425.1 Gryon sp. ZL-2020 | reverse complement strand
TCAAATCTCATTCGACGTGTTCAGCTGTACTGTGATATTTGAAATGGCATCTTCCAAAGATTCTACTAATATGTCAAACTTTGACATTTCCTACCAACACAATAGAAAGTCTCGTCTGGCTCTGGCGTATCACGTGACTTTAATATCCGATAGTTAGCTTCTACAGTGAAGTAATTATTATTTGTCTCAGAATAATGTTTTCCTGTTATTTCTATACAATTTTTTGTACTCCTATTAGGTTTAATTACATAAAAAATCTTCTTTTTTTTTAACATTGTTTCGCAATATTGTTTTTCCTCAAAAATGCATACATACATACGTAACATTTTTTGTATACAACAATGTAAAATGAAATAAAAAAGTGACTCGAATTTACATATCAAAAGCAAAATATTCAAGATACAATAGATAAAACAAGAAATAAAATTTTGTTTTTAAACTTACAATTCTGTGCAAAGCGTTAAACTCACTATAACGTCGTTCAATGAAATAACTGGCACCGTTATTCGTATCTACGATTTTGATGTTATACACGTAATATGGTTTGCCTTGCGACACTTCGGCCAGATGATATCCGGTAATAAAAACTTGATACATCGCGCATATCAGTCGGCGGGTCTGCTGCCTTCCCTTGTCACGGATTCAACGGCCTGAATCAAAGCGTCATGTTTGATTAAATTAATGTTAATTTGTCAATAATTGTGATTGTCGTTGCAGAAGAAATAAGCAATGTTTTGTGCGCATCTTCGATTAAGATAAATGTCTATTTTTCCTCTGTTCTTATAACTTTGTCTTCTATTTTTATTGTTCAACGCTTCAGATCAACATTTTCATCCTTTGTTTGTTCGCAGCATCGCAGACCACCGCGAATCACTGAAGACAAATAAATCATTCTTTGTTACAAAAAAGAATCATTTTTTAATGTATCCTATTGCAGTTTCATACATGCATGTGGCTGTCTCTTCATGACATGACAATGAGATACGTTAAATGGAAGTCTAGAAAATAAAAGCAAATAGTGAAAAACATTAATTATAATTTCATTATTGACGATAACAACAGATTTCACTTTAGATGAATTTTAATGTTACAATGATAAGATAATTGGCATGTTATTTGATGAAAAGGATTACCAGAGTCATGTTGTTATACAATACTTTGAACAGTCAGTGATGTCGGTAGAATTATTTACATAAATAAATTTGATTTTGACAGCAAGATATGATGGAATTTTTATATTTGTCAAATTCGTTTAATTTGATTCCTTTGTGCGACGTACATTGCAATGTTGATACAAATAATCTGCAACAGATGACATAGCGTGTAGTTTCTTTCAAGTGAAGGTCACACAATTACATTTGAGGTGATGAAAATCTCAGCACGCCCTTGTTGCACATTGCTCCATGGCTGTGTTCACTGTTTGCTTGGACTTCAAAATCTTTACCCACATAGCAAAATGTACACTTTAATTTTTAATTTACAGTATATTTATTAACTGTCATTAAGAATGAAACCTTATATTAATATATGCAAAAACAGGTTTAAAAAAATGTGCAAAATTTGCGTTACATTAATCATTATAAAACTATATAGAAACATTGACTTTAATGGATAATCCTTTTCCAATTGAAATTTATTTAACAATAATGTTCTAAAAAATGCTGAAATATTTCAATAATTAATAAAGAATAATTAAATAGTAAGTTCAAATTTCAAAATATGATACATTACTTAGGTTATAACAAAACAATATTTAACAATATAAATGTACAAAAAAAGACTAGTATTTGGACAATTCAAAATTCAAACTGTTTGGCGCGAAATGTAAGGTGGTGGATTGTGGAAGTAAGGTTAGTGAATAAGAGAAAGTAAGGCTTTCGTTTCACATTGAGAAAGGGAAGGGGACTTGACAGCCACGAAATGGTCGTCGCCGCGCGTTGATCCGAATATTTTGTGGTCGCCAAAGCAGCTGGACCGCACACTCGAAAATCGTTTACGCTTCGTCAGATAATCATTTAGAAGCACGATTTTCGAGTGTATATTTCAATATACTGATTGAAACAACAACACTAATTATTCAGCTGCAAAAACGGTAACTTGCTTTTGACACTTTGTTATTCCCACCTTTCCTCTTTTTTTCTATCCATCCCAATGTAAATACTTATTTTAACATCTTATTGCATCTCGTTCTCTTGGCGTTTTCATATCTAACGTTTTTTTAGACCATTCAATAATAATTACTGATATCATTTAAATTAATATTTTTTTGATGTTTGCATGTGCAAAGTAATCATTGTTACAAGACGTTTCTTATTTAACAGTAAATTTGTCCTCCGCAACAGGTTTCACATTCATTTTTTAATTGTTTAAATGTCAATGATTTAACTTGGTTTTTCTTACGTCAAATGTGTCAATGCTTTTTTGAGCTTATTAAACTAAAACAATTGTTCTAAATTTTTGAGTTAATTTTATTAACCAAATATTTAGATTTAATATTATTTATTATTAATATTATTTACATTATTATCATTATTATTTTAATTTTAATAAAATCATTTTTATTTTTTTTATTTTGTTTAATTTGACGAAGCAATTAATTTTTATGCTAAAAAAGATTTTTTTTACATAAGATAACAATTAAAACAATGTAATAATATTAGTGTTACGAATGCAATAATTACTCAAGCGTGTTAGTTCCTAGTTGAAATTTACACGAGTAAAATGTCGAGATATCATTTGTAATGTTTTAAAAAATATTGCATTATGTTTTATTATGAGTATTTTAATATTTAGACAAAAATAATACAAATAAATTAACAAAATCTCTTTGTACGTAATCATTAAAATAGATATAAGTTAGTGGATAGTAAATTAAAAATAGATAAGTGATAAATGTATGTTAACGTTCCTTTGTTTTTATGATTATATTTATATAATAACTTTTTCTCTATCTGACCTATTGATTGTTACAATACTTTCTCAATATATAGTTTTTTTTATTTACATATTTATATTTAAAAACGCATTTATCTCAACAAAAGACCACACTATTTGAAAAATCTCAATTGAGAACAAAGAATATAAAATATATAACATTATGACGATATGATATTTTTACACATTTATTTAACAAAACAATCTGAGATGATACACATTGTGGTTTTTTTGTTACTTTTAAACTGCTAAAAATGTATTTTTTTGTTTAAAATAAATTCAATAATTAATATACATTTATGAAAACTATCTTGAAAAGGATTCTGAAATATAAAATATTGAATAATAAAAATAATGATAATTATAATTGTGATTAAAAAATATTTGCTGTTTCATCAAAATGTAATTGTAATTTCTCAAGAAAAATAGTAACAGCTGTGATTACTTAAAAGAAATGAAGAAATAATTAATTCCATGAAATTTTGAAGTATATTTTTATTTAATTTAATAAATATTCAGTGTTTGCATTAAATTCGCTGATTCAGATACTTGTTACTGTAACGTATCAAAGAATATATTATTTTTTCTGGTAAATATTTACATTTTTATTTAAAAAATTTTTTTTTATTTTTTCGATGTCAAATTTATCAACCAATCCAATATGTGAACAGTCAAATAAATCATACATCGTGAAATCAAAAGAACTTCCTGATAGTCCACGAAAAACTCGAACTAATTGTACATACGTTATTTATCGTTTTAAAATTATTAAAATTAGTAATTTTTTTAGTATTTAAGTCAGCAAAACTTGTAATAAGCATTATTTTATCGTATTTAGATAAAATAAGAAGAAAATACAAAAATCAACTAAAATGGACGCGGAAGATTTTGATCCTTGCCAGTGCATTACTCGATGGCGAATGCGTCAATTGTTATCTCTCGTAAGTTATCACAGTAATGTATTTTATAACATAAAACATTACAACACATTTTATAAAATATGCATAAATACTGTTCTTAAAACAAAATTATTAGTTATGTAAGAATTAACATTAGAAAGATTACAATATTTGGTATATTAAGAAATATTAAAATGCATATTAAATTAAAAATAAAGATTGAAAAATAGGAAAATTAAGAAAATTGAATTGCATTAGGGGACAAATTTGTCTTCTTTCGTCATTCTAGTGTTAAATCGTCGTTTAAAAACTACATTTAGATCTTTTTATCTTATTTCAATGTTTTAGATACGAGAAACACAATCACAATGCACAGATACTGAGTGTTTCACCACTCCAAGACGTATGTATTATTGTATGCGTTTATTTTTGCATTAAATCTTTTTTTTTTATTATTATTCAAACAAGAACAATTGTTTATATCAAAATATTAAAGCATACAAACATATAATGAAATGTATTAAATTGTAGGTCTTGGATTTGAAAACGATGGAAATGACTTGAATTTTACTATGTTATTCATGGTGGTCGGACTAATAATGTTATTATATATGTTTAGACCAGGTTCTATGCGATTAAATCAAATTTTAACGGAGAATTCACCGAAAATTAAAGAAATTACGGTAGGTTTTTAAAAGTATTATCAAACAGTTCTTTAGTTATCATTCTTTGCTTCAGTAATAGTATCTATTATCATTTATTTCTAGAATTCTAATGATAATCCTCCGGGTCCACCACCAGCGACAAATTAAAAAGAATCCAGTGTTTTTCCACATTTTATTCCATATACGTTTTCCACTTTATTAACTTAGCGCAAATTTGACAACTTGGTCTTTTACAGTATTTGAAGTTTGGGAGGTTGTATGTAACATTATAGATATAAATATATATTATATATAAATAATTAATGAAAAATCACAGACATGTCACATGTTTTTAGCAGAGTATATTAAAATTCAACAAAGCGAGGCTTTGTAAAAAAATTAAATGTTGTTTTACAAAGAGACAACAAAATAATAAAAAAAGATAACGTTAAAGAAGGAGAAGCGGGGGAAAAACTTATAATTGGTCTGAAAGATTATTATTAATATATAATTATTTTCAAATGAATGCTATATTCATAAATGAAAAATATGACGTGATAAAAATTTAAATTGCTCATTATTTAATATATTATTAATGAATTTTAATTTACTTTCTGTTTATATATTAGAAACTATTAGATATATTTATATATGTAACTTATGTGCAACGATCATGATATTAATTGATTAGTGAGAGGGAAAAAGTAACAAATTGAAGTATTAATGTATAATTTTAAGTTTCTGGTATTTGTATAATTACATTTTTTATTAACTGTACAAAACGTGTGCTCCATATGGGGAATTTTTAATTCATGTAATCTACGAATTATCATTCCAATAATGCAAACGGATTTTAAAACATGCCTCAACCAATATTGCCAATAGTTTAAACAATTGTATTTTATTTTTTAATGATAACTTTTTTAATAATAATATTTTAATAATTATTATAGAATTATAACAAATGATAGTTTTGATTGTTTTCAAAATTTTATTCACATAAAAATGAGTATTTAAAAAGTATTAAACTTATGAAAAAGAATTTTATCTGATTTGTTGTTATTAAGAATATCTTATTTTATACTTCAAACAAATAATTTTTTATAATTGTTTATTGAAATAAAAATGTTTGGTATGACAAAAATTAACAATAAAAGTGCCTTGAGGTTTTGCAAACATCAACATTGGATATTCTATAGAGCACAAATTATAATATATGTATATCAATTAATTTTTAATTCAGTATTGTAGATCCCTAGATATTTTACATAATAAAACTGGAAGTTTCATGTGTGTTTTGAATTAAATATCTTTCTAACAAATTTTTATATATATAAATATAACATATTTTGAATGTATTTCGAGTATACTTGTAAAATAAAATTAATTAAAATTATGTCCGAAAATTATAAAATGTCGAGGTATAATAAATTGTTTATGAAAAAGTTGATTTAAACTATATACATTTAATTGAACATTTTTACAGATTGAAATTGCTCTTTAGTTTAAATATATTTAATTTCTTTATTTCTATGTTACTAAAATATATTTGAAAACCATCGGACATTATAAAAATGAATATAAATGTATAATTGCTATGTTATAAGCAGAGCAAATTAAACATATGCAACTTTTAAATTAATTTATGTGATTTTTAGTTTCATTTGCGCTTTTATAAAGTAGTGTATAATATTTTGCGCTACACGTGCCAGGTAAATACTTCATTGTTCTCATCGAATTCGGTCGGCAAGTAGCTTCAGTGTAACCTTAGGGCGCTAAATATTTACTAATCGCTCTAGGGATCTACTTACTGCCCTAAGGTTATAATCAACTACTTACTGATTTCTTTTTCGAACAATAATGAAGTACCAACCTTGCACTTGTGATGTAAAATATTGTATGTATCGAGGGCGGAAGAGTGATTATTGATGCGTACGAAATGACAATACTCAACTATAATCGCTGTTGTTCCACCCTTAATACATAATGCACTATAAAAGTGAATTTATATGATAACATTAAATATATTCTAATCTATCATTTTTACGAAAGCCCGAAATCTTATCTATATATTTTAAGAAAAATTTCTTCACATCTTCTAAAAATTCTACATTGGAGCAATTGATATTTTACTTCCGATTTATTTTTTTAGTAAGCTCAATACAAATTAACTTGAAAAGCACCAAGATTCATCATTTAACATCTAAATTTATGTATAAATTTATTTGAAAATGTAAAGAAACTTATTAAAAATGTAAAATCTCACTATTACTTAATATTTAATTATATTCTTTCAAGTTGGATAACTTCCTCTTCTTAAGAAACTGTATATTATTAAAATGTGTAATATTAAACTTCGGGAAGTGCTAATTCAAAGGAAAAAATAATTATTTTTGATACGATGTATATCATTAATTAAAAAAAATGTTATTCCAAAAATAAACATTATAACAATACGACGACATAAAAATTATAATACATTATCTCGTTTAAATTTTACTTTTCATCTACATTTTTTAAGTTTAAAAATATATATCAATTAATTACAAATATACACATCATTAATTTTTTTTCTTTATGTTGCGAATTGTTTAAGGATACTGTCACAGGATACTCTATCGAGTCGATATCCTTCGACAGTTTTGTACAGTTTTGAAAGTTTTATTTACATTAAATTTCATTTAATATGAAACAAGATAAATTTGCATTTCAACAATAATTTCGACAACTATTTAATGTTTATCATTCTTTGTTAATTTCCGCGAGTTTACTACGAACCTTTTGAATTATTCCTGACATTTTTTCGTATTTACCTGTCGCATCAGGTAAATTTTCAAAGTAAATAACGTCACAAATGTCTTTGGAAAACTTTTCGGAAGAAGGCAGTTTGTTGTAGGGCGAAGAGCTTTTTAGTATCGGTGTACCTAAATCAATAGATTTAATGCTACCGCGATTTGATACCGGCGTATTTGGTTTACTTTGTGACGTATTTTGCGATGTTACTTCAGTCGGTGTCGGCGTTGAGACTTCAGTCGATGTCGGCGTTGAGATTTCAGCTACTGATGCTGACGAATCTAAGGAAATATTATTCTTTGTTGCATTCTCAGGGTTTGACTGTGAGTTGGAATCCTCAAGCTCTGCCAGGATGTGTTTTTTAGCATACTCTAAATCTGAAAGCGTTGGCGACTCAGCACGCGAAGATGGTGCTGTGCTTTCTTCTACCTGTAAACAAAATGTTCTAAATGTACTTCTGAAAGAATTAATTAACGTAATTAAAAGAATATACAAAAAGATGAAAAGTATTTACCATAGATTCAGGAGATAAAGTGTCTTGACCATCTGAATCCTCAGATGGAAGTTGTGGTGGTTCTGGTGGTTTTACATCGTCTTTGGGTAAAGGAGGAATAAAAAGGCCATTGATTGGTACTGTTTCTATTACAGCCTCTGAAGATCAGAAATTAATAATATAATGTCGTAGTGTAGAAGTCACAATTAGTTATTGGTTTCATAGGTATACATACGCACACATTTATCAATAAACACAGTTGTATTTCTAACGAAGTGTGAATTTTCATATTATCTCTACTTTTAAAGTACAATATTTTACCTTCATCAAGAATCTCAATATCCATTTCACTTGGTTCAACCATGGAATCTGTTACAATTGGTGCACCCTTTTTCAGCTTTTTTCTTTTGTATCCTTCATCAACTTTTCTATCGCTTAATAATTCCAACATTGAAGACATACTATTTTTTATCTGAATCTCTGATCCCCAATATTGTTTACATTCCTATTAATGAAATGCAATTAATTAATATATTTAATGTAAAGTTAAATACAACGACAATAACAAATTGTGTATATTCATACATCATAAACTCCTCGTGATGGGCGAACGTTGAAACCTGGGAACTCAATTATCTTTTTAATATCATATTTATCTTTATTTTCGTAATTGACTATTTCGCCTTCTTCATCTTCAGGATCTCCTTCAGCAACGCCCTCTGAATTAAATAAACTTAATCCTGAGTGTTGAAGCTTTGCTTCTTCGAGCCATCCTGGCGGATAACCGAGTTGTCGCATTCTACAAAATCAATCATTTGATCATAATAAAATGAAAGCTCATTATTTCTCTTCAAATTCAATAGTTAAAAGTCAAATTTACCTATAAATATGTCTTGGAAGTTCATTTTCCTGTAGATTCAAAGCTTGCCTTAGATTTGTACTCAGTTTGCCCGGAATTAAATGACCAAATTTTTGTTCATCTTCTTGATGATACCTCATACTACGTGGTGGTTGTTTTGCATTAAATTCTTTTCGATTTTTATTGATGTTCGCTTGATTTCGTGGTTCTTTGCAGTCTTTTAAATTATGTTTACCCATACAATTGAAACACGTTAATTTTGATACTCTTTCCTTTATTTCAGTATTCTTCTGAACACTACTATTTTTATCAAGTATTCTGTCGTATTTCTAAACGAACAAATAACAAATTATTATTTGATTAATATACTATCAAAATTGTTTAATTTATTATCAAATTAATGTAATAAAATAATGAACAAACTTTTCCATAAGTTGGAATGTCAAGGTCATCCTTAACTGCCGGCGTTGTATCCACGATGAATAGTGATTCAAGCTCATCTGTGGTAGTGCTTACTTTACCAGAATCATTGCAAGTTTCCGTGACTTCATTGCATAAATCGCCCCATACTTCGAGCATTAAATCTTTACACTGAGTCATGCAATCTGTATTTTTCTTTATAATTAAATCGTTGAGAAAAGTCATGAATTTCTTTTTATACCTCCTGTAATAATAAATCAATCTATCATAAATGAATTATTCAATGTCAAGATACCAACTATAATAATAACATAAATCATTTTAATTAGAGAAATTAACATTAAAATTTCAAAAATTCCCGCGTCTTTTGACCGAGTTTGAAACTCGAATCCGAGACTTCCCTCTCATAAGCAACAAACAAACAAAACAATTAAAACTCACCCCGCGACATCGTTATCCCTAAAATGTATTGAAATAAGAGGCTTTTCATCGTCTTGTGATTCAGTAAAAATAACAGGCGACTTTTCTTTGCCATTATTTTCACAATAAACCTCGTCGATTACGACGAAACCCGAGGGCGCGTCACCCGGAGGTAAAGTTTCTTCCAAAGTAATACTTGTTTTAGTAGCATCGGTGTCGATCTCGCAGAACGAGTCATCCTCAATGAGGATTGTATTTTCCATGGGATTCTTCGTCAGCGAATCATCAAGTATCACAATTTCGTCAGTATCCTTTTTCTTGCTCGACTTATAATCTGTGAGCATCGTCACGTCGTTGTTGCTGTCCGTCCGGTCCTCGGAAACCGGATCCATTGTCGATAAATTTTGAATTTTATTGAAAAAACAAAGCAGTGCCAAAAACAAATTCAAAATCAACACAAACTCTAACCTTAAAATTCACGAGAAACACTGTTTTGCAAAGGACTGAAATAATGAAATTACGAGATTCCCCTAGTTTAACTTTGTTAGTTCAGTTCATTCACTTGATTGTAGATTTTGTACTACGTGATTGATCAATTGAATAGGGAAATTTTACTTTTGACTATCTTTGTTTACATCGCATATTTAGTATGCAATGTAATGTACAGTTATTATCATATATGCCCGGTTTTTGCAAAAGTAGTTCATTTTTCCCAGTGTAATATCGTCTTAATATTAAGTATTATAATTAAGGTGATTCTTAAGATCTGCTACACCGGAGTTAGTGTCTTTTTATTTTTAAATTGTTTAATAATGTATTAAGAATTAAAACATATACTGTTTCA
The DNA here is from genome assembly GCA_022817425.1 of Gryon sp. ZL-2020. Classification (NCBI taxonomy): domain Eukaryota; kingdom Metazoa; phylum Arthropoda; class Insecta; order Hymenoptera; family Scelionidae; genus Gryon; species Gryon sp. ZL-2020. The sequence goes on along the minus strand of JABFPJ010007005.1, from coordinate 37 downwards.
TTCTTTAGTTCTGGGAGAATTATATGATCGAAGAAAA
>JABFPJ010007004.1:0-10343 GCA_022817425.1 Gryon sp. ZL-2020 | reverse complement strand
GGATTTTTTTTTTTTTTTTTTTTTTTTTTTGTAGAATAATGCAACAGTTTTGAATTTAGAACTGTGTTTACACGAATGTAATTTTGTTTAAATAAAGTCGGAAATTCGTGCACGGAAAAAAATAAATGTATGTTGAAATGTATAACTTTCTGCTGCTAAAATTTATTTTAATTGTTAAAAAGTATATTTAACGAAATTAAATACGAAATTAAATAACAGATTTATACTCTTTCATTGTACTTGCATATTACACTAAATAGATTTTCAAATTATAATTCGATGGTAAAATTTTGAAAAAAATTATTATGAGAGATAATTGCACATTTTACATATATTTGCTGGTTTAAGCTCATAATATGCATTTTCATAGTTTACATTAATCAGAAATAATAAACGTACGAGTTACTGCGAATTGTAAACAAAATGTATATTATATAATTTTGCTAAAAACGTTTCTAAACCAAAAGCATTATCCCACAAAACATAACGAACTCGAATGATGAATAATACAAAAAGGTACGTAGCTAACAATTTTTCTACAATCATATTTACAATTTTATATAAACCAGGTAAAAGTGAATGAATAAAAAAAATGTTCTTTGTTATACTATGTATTCATACAAACACACAAATGGATTTTGGATTTTGTGTTATTATGTACGAAATATGATATGCACTTAAACCGAGTGTCAAAACTTGTATGAAATTTCATAATTCAAAAAAATCAATCAAAGCCCCTTTGATTTATGATTCCAGCAAATCCCACGCTGGAAATTCGATAAAATATCAATATACGACTAACAAATGCAATCAAATAATTGAATTTGCACAATATTTTGTGCAGATAATTTCTCAAGCACACTGTTTCTGTACAATCTTTTGTACATTTGCATAATTTGCCACCATCTTTGTTCTGAGGATGTTTATATGTTTCACAATAAATAAGCGTCCTCTTTTATATAAAACCGCGCTCTCTAACGAACCACGACTTTGTCGCGATATACAATTTTTTTCGTCTCGACCCTTGAAGTTGAAATTTATTCTAAGATAGTAAAGCGTTGAAATTAATTTTCGTTCGTGTCGCCTACACGTATAAAAACATAAAGCTTACGTGCAACGAGGGGTACAGAGGAATCACAAGGATACCCCGGAGTCTCGTTTCCGTTAATTCTATTTCACGCCCCCCCCCCTTCCTCACCCTTCAAAAAGAGGAAATTCACCGCGACTCTTCCTTTTCCTTGAAAAAGTAGTTTTCCCTCTCACTTCATCTTTTCTAGCGTTTTATATTTCTACCCCGGTTTAGCCACAGCTTTTCACATTTTTCTGCGCAACATGTTTTCAATACTTCCGCTTGAAAATTCGACTTCCTCTTCTTAATTCAAATGCTTTTAACGAATACTTTTTACATGTTTAAATTTACATTTTATGCCACAATTGTGAATTGAATTTTATTCACATTATTCCATTATTTTGTCAAACCATTCTTGTTAAAATTGGTTCCATTTTTTATATATATTAATTAGAACATAAGTTTAGTTGCAATAATTGATAACTTCAACAGGTTTACTAATTGTTAGCTGATTAGCAACATATATCATTAACAGAATTGAATACGTATATGAATGCAAAACAATATTCTAATATAGAAAGCAATTCCTTAATTTAATTTTGCCCGTGTGGTCTGTGATATTAATTAACATAATAATTATGTGGATGTTACACAGAGCCAATGGTAACTTAAGTTTATCAAAATATCCAAGATTTACATAATAAAATATATAGATTTACAAATATGTAACTGTAAACAGAATATTACTTTTAATTAAAAATTAGTACATAATAAATTTTATTTCAGAAAAAACTTGTAGACAATGGTACATTGAATTCTATTGAAAACAGCAAAATAATAATTGTATATGTTACTTGTTATAAATAACGAATTAACAAAGTTACATGAATATTAAATATAATTACATTGAGGATTATTATACAATTGAAATTAATTAAAATCATAATTTCTCTTTACTACTATCTCTGTATTACGACTAATTCATATCTGTACTAATAAATATAGCGAACATTTTATATGAAAAGATAAAGTAAATGTTTAAAAGCAAAGTTCAAAGTTCAAAGTTTCTTATTTTACTTTTTTATTATAGAATAACAAAAAATTCGGCAAAATCTGGTTACTGCAGAAAATAAAATAATAAGGGAAAAATAGTAAACTAAATGTTAAACACAATTCGATACACGAAGGTCGTAGTACGTACAAAAGTAGTACATGTGATCGAACAGCGAAAAAGACGAATATATGTCACGAAGTCAACCAGAATTTTGCATAACATGTATAGATCAAGAAAAACTACACGCGCAATTTTCACTTTTATCCCTCTCGATCTAGTGGGACGGGCCTGGGATAATTACGCGACACGCAAAAAAGTATTTCAGCACTTAATTATAACATATAGTTATTCAAATAACACGACATTCAATTATTAGAGGGCACATTGCTGTGACAAATTACGTGCTGACAATTTGAAAGGGAAATTGCAACATAATGTGTTTCGCCAGTAAAACTTATTTACCTTTCTTTTAATTCATTAAGTGATACGTAGGTAAATTGCACTTTACACTTTCACAAGACTCACAATTATTCATTTTTAACTAGAAATATATCACACGTATGATATTTTTATGTTTGCGATAGTTTTACGCGAGATATATGATGCAAGCGTTTTTCTAGATTTAATGTCTCTATGCATAGAATAAATTTTTGGGAAAAACAGCTATTCAAAAACGTGTATATGAAAATGCATATGATACAAAGTTTGACATCAGTTGATATATGCATACACAGGTATCAAGCATTTACAGTCTCGACTCTCATATAAGCTATATGTAAATTACATGCAAAATACATACGTACAAGTTAGACTACTCTATGTTTCATTTATAGTACATATGTATGTTTTTCAAGACGTGATAATTAACTTACTTAAATTTCACTGTCAACATTTGCATAAAATATATAAAACATTTGAAACATAGTGAAAACCATATGCAAAATATTTGAAGTAAATTAAAACGTGGAAAGACAAATAAAAGAGCGATATATAATAGTAACGGATTTTTGTTTGGAGAATTCACGGAGATAGACATTAATGCACGACACGCGACACGAGTCGAGCAAGTCAACTTTAATCTGTATCTGCACCCACGTTTCCGTATTGACTTATCGATTCGCACGGCGGTCGACAGCTAACCATTCGGCCATTCCTTTTCCCTTGGGTAATGCGTTAAAATACAGGATTGTGCAATCGCGGCAATTGCACGCCAATTATTTGACCTGCGATCATATTTTTGCGCCACTTTGTAATTAACGCACTGTCAAGCATATTATATCATTTACAATGACCGTTGAATCGTTATGCTGTTGCAAAGAAAATGATCAATTGTGAAATTTTCGTAAAATCAACATCTTTATTTGTCAAATGTTGCACATCCCGTTGGCCAGCAAATTGTAATTACAGTTTCGAAATTTTCAACCCGTGCAAACAATCAATCGAAATTTCATATTTAATGTGATAATATGGCAAAGGCGAAGTTTTAATTATGTATTATATTTTATTGCAATTTGAATGAAAGTGTAAAAAGTTTAATTAATATTCATTTATTTGTTAAATTCATGAGTTTGTAACTGTTTTATGTAACAATGGTATTGTTTCTTGATTTTGAATCGAAGTCAATTGTTGCATTTCGAAACAATTTAACGAAACCTTTTAAACAATCAATCAGTATTTAGAATTATTAGTAATAGTAGTTAGAACTATGTTCATATTGCACAAGTTATGAAACTGATTGTCATTTGCTATATTACATTTGGAAAACGATCCAAATATTACATTTCTGTAATCCGAGCATCTAAATCTTATTATAATCTCATTCAAGCCAGATGGATAACCTGCTTGGACGCAAGGCGTATAAATTCGGATTGTAAAATTGATCGGTGGCGCAAACCTGAAGCTCCTCAAGTTTCCTTTGCCGCTATTGAATAATGTTTTGAACAATTCATTCTCAAATCTATCATAATACTTTTCCTTTTTTTTTCTTTTTTTTTAATTCATCAACAAAGTTTTCATTTTTTTCTGACATTACCATCAAAGTTCAGACAATCACATTTTTCTATTATTTTTAAAAAGTTTACCACTTAAACGATCGTCTGCTGAAAAAGTCTTATAGATACTTGAAACGAAACAAAGGAGTTTCTTCAAGAAATCGATTTTTCGGTTACAATACTCAGTTACAACTAATTCCACTAAAAGATACACCGAAATAAACAAACTTATAAGTGCATTTTATTCTTCATACTTTCCAACAAAGAATATTGTTCAACGCAGTTGATCATTATTATTACTTCAAGTTGTAAAAGTGTTTAAGGCAGTGCAAAGAATAATTAGCAATAAGGTTTTTTTTAACCTTTCCACACTCTCAAGCTACTTGGTTACATGTAAACTCTTAACAAGCTGCACGAAATAAGTGACTTTGGCGTTAAATGTCGACTAAGTTGAAATTACTGTACTTAAAATGTACGTGAGTGTTGACGAGTAACTGAAAGTAACGAATAAAATTGGATTATTATATGAAATTACATCCGTGTTCTTGTTCACGCACGAGTGAATCAATCAGTGGCACATACACGTGACAGAATCATTCACTTGAACTACTTGACGACTATTTTCAATTCAATCTCAGGTGAAACCATTTTGAATTGGTACCTTAACGTCTTCTAAGAATTCTTGGTTGAGTCATTTGCGTGGATCAAAAATGCATGAAAACCATCCTAACTGGATTCTTAGTCCGAAAAGATCTATTAACGTAAAATTAATTTCGACTGGATTCTTCGAGTTGCAAGTTTATATGTCACGATGACTGCGTGGTCGATTAATATTGCATTGAAGCTTTGCTATTCAGCATTGTTACAGATGACGTACAACTTCTACCCTTCATAATGGATGAGATTTCAAAGTTCGGGGTTATTGGCTTCGACATTTTGCCAGAGCAGATATAAATGTAGACACTCAACATCCTCAAGTTTTATACAAACAGCGCGGATAATCTCGACTTTATGTCTTGCTCTTTATTTGACTGCCATTAAGACTAATGCCACGTCTAGATTTGCGGACAACGTCTTTGAAAAGCAAAAAGAAACAAAAAATTCCCCATCGAACCAAATTGCGACTGAAATTTCGAAATTTGAAAGTAATCGTTAGCTTGTTATCTTCGCGAAGGAACTAGTTGGAATGCTGCCAAAATGGAAAACTTTTTTCTTCGTCATTCACTTCGTCTTATCGTTTGACTCCTTGCCTTTTTGTTCGCTCGCAAAAAGAACGGAACAATCGTCAAATTATTTACAATTTAAATTTCGATCTAATTCATCGGTACCGACAACACGTTTATTTTTTTTGTTCTCGCTGTCCTAATCTTCAAGAATACTTTACTTCAGAATATTTATGATATGTTTATTTATTGAAAGATGCTTTTACTGCAAAGAAAATAGAGAGACTACTTTGTGTGATGTATTTTTCAAAGCAGGTTTAAAATTTATGAAGTAGTTTTTGATTTATATTAAAGTGAGGTGCAATAAAACTGTGCTTAAAAGAACTATGTTTTAGGGTCTAAGAAAAAAAAGTAAAAACTTCTTTTTTGTGACTTTTGTGCTTGCTGAAAGAAAGCAAAATGAACGAAATTTAGCAACTTGGATAGATTTATTTGTAATACGAATTTACTACTAAATACTGATTGGATATTGTTCCTGTAATTACATGCAGAACAGTCCATTGGGTTTATACTAATGATAAACTATTTGACAATGTTAATTATGAGTTCCCATATGAATGAGCATAATAAATTCATGTTCGGAATTTAATCTATAATCATTTAGTTAGCAAAACCTAATTCTAACTTTGCTAAATGACTAGTTTTGTAAAAAATAGCGACTTTATTTGCGAAATGGCGACATTATTTTTTAGCACTCGGATAATCCACGTAATTTGTAAACATCAATTCTTATCATGAATCTTTTCCATTAGCTAAAAAAGTGGTAATTTTTCGCAGCATTGTTTTTTATGCTTATCCATCTTAGAATGGTACTTCCAAACTCACAATTTCATTCACTTACTGAATGAAAAGTTCGAAACGGAGAAATAGCAATTTAGTCATCCTTATTCAATACAAAGTTTTTGCACAAATTATTCAGATTTTAATTTACTTTCTTTTTTCCGACGAAATAATATATAAAGACTTGGAAATGTTCATTATTCTAAAACATTGAAATATGCTAATCGAGTTGAAAAATCTATATAATATTTAAATGCATTAATTTCTAAGTTATTATCTGAATCAATTAAACTTCATTGTTAAATTATAAAGTAAAACGTACATTATTCAGTAGTATTGTCTGTTGTGAACTAAATTTATATATAAACTTCCTACTTTAACATACATCTATGTTGGAACAATGGAAATATTTTAATTAAAACATTTCATTCGACAACAGTGAATTATGTTAGTTAATTCTGTCACTCATTAACATATTTTCAGAAAATATAATAATGTATATGTAGACATCAAATATCAATAATTATTAGTGATAATTATTTTATTTTCTATATTCTAAAATTAAAAGTTAGTTAATAAATTATTATTGAATTTACATCGTAGAGATTATTCTTTTATTAAACCAAAGTGAATTGTATTAAATTTGATTTTGCAATCCAAGCTTTATATCTACGACTTACATTCGAACTATAGGTATAATATTTCACGGGAATAGCATAGAAATACTTATAGACAAAGTAAACAGCAAAGTTCAAAATTCGTCAATTTTCAAAGTCCTTACATACAGTATATCGATAAATTAGGTTCAATTTTGAATATCTGAACTTTATGTAGGCCAACTAATTATAACTTTGACTTTATTATATTAAAGCTTGAAGCTTTCAAGATGTTTGAAAAACTATTAATATTTTTATTCTAACGTTTATTTAAACATAATTTTCCCTATATTTATACATATACCATCAATTCCAAAATAAAACTTCTATTCCTATTTATTTTCATGAAAAACGTTTGTATATATTCTAGATTTCTCTAAATACGTCACATATATGCAAATATAATATAAAATACATCAAACAATATTGAATAACATATATGACCAGCATATGAATACAACATCTTCAAAACTCGTTGTAATTTCACAATTTTAATGATATATGAAAAAAGTATGTATCATTGGAGAAATTCTATTTCGCCAAGGGTATTATCAGCGTGCATAACCTCCATCTGATAGTGAATGAACGGTAGGGTATTTGCAATACATTACGTTTTTACGTTCAGTTGGTACTTGTTGAAAAGGCATTTGTGATAAGTAGGATCGTGACCAGCTAGTACGATAAGTACTCGTGAATTCCGCAACATGAACCGTATCATCGTTTGAAATTTTTCTTTCATAAGACTTCGAAAGCATGAAAACTTTAGACCTTTGTAAATAAGGACGTTTGAATTCTTCGGACCGCCTTAAACGGGTTATCTTGTTATCTTGAGACGTCCGTTCCACGCGTCCTTCAATCGTCTTCACTACGAACAGAAAAGTATATTAGTTTTCGTGCCTTGTTCCATCGTTTTATGATCACGCTGCTTCTTCTTTCATCCAAAATCTAGGCAGGCTGTAAATGTGTGCTAGAACTTGCCCGCTTTTCTAATTCCGATTTCCAACAGTTTGGCCCCATCGTGACGTTCCCTTCCATACCTTTTTTTGCCTCTTCTTCCTTACCAAATCTTGTAACCCTTCGGTACTTTTGCTGTAATTTAGACATTCTCACTCGGGATACAAGCGTAGCTGTTTGTAACGATGGTATACGTGACCTTATTCCAGTCGATCTGCTTTACGTGTCGATGGCAAATAGACGGAAGACGCGCAAAATCATATTGTCTGTTTATGTCATCCGACTAATGCCTTATTCTCCGGATGTTACATTACAAGCCAACTACAGCCGACAACCAATATTATACGACTTAATAAGGTTATTTCAAACGTATGCATGCATTGGTAATCCGGATAGTAGATTAATGCTTGATAATAATGTAATCATGACTGCAACTGAACATACAAATAAACCTAATAGTTGTTCATGTTTACTGAAAGATAACCATCTATTTTTCAATGTCTACGTTTCATGAGGAACTGTGTCCATTCTTGCGTTTGAATTATTTATTTTCATGCAGATCAGTAGTTCCTTTAAGTTTGATTGTATAGTCTTTTTATTTCTTATATATATATACATTTCAACTCAGTATTGGTGCGGAAATTTATTATTATCAAAGTACATAAATTATCATTACTATTACTTGTTCAATAACAACTTTGAATAAGTAAATTAACAAATTTGATATGATTGAATATTAGCGTAAGTGGAAAGCGACATATTGAAACTAATAAATTTCAACATTTAATTAGTTATACCGATCGAATGTGTCATCCGATTTTGATTTCGTAAACCAATAATGGTCTGTCATGTCGATAGAGCAAGTGGATTTTCGCCTACCAAAGTATATCCCATCGGTATTCGATCTCCATAATCGCTTAATACATTTCTCGCAAGATCTCTCTTTAATAATTGTTGAGAATTCCGCGCGACTAGTTCGAACAACTGACATTGTTACAATTCAATTTGAATACAAAATTTGGCGTATTATTACAATAATTAACTTAGTCTTCTGTGAATCATTTACTTCAAACAATAAATTAGTTTTTACTTGTATATTATCATTTCTATAAAATCAAAAATTCATTTATCATTTGAAATGTTATTACAAAACCAAATGCAATTGCAAATTTAAAATGAAATTACGAAATTGGTTCATTTTCGGAATTCAGATAATCTAAAATCCACCATTTATTCGATTTCTCGCTAAGCGCCTGAATTGAGATTACAGACGTCACTTTCTTACAATAAAATAATTAATTCATTTTCCGAAACAAGTTTCAAACTTCATTTATCGTAACAACTAAAATGATGTGAAAAAAAAAGTTGAGAATCAATTTTGGTAAAAAATGAAATGCATTGATGCTAGTAATTTGAATGTTTAATCAACGGTATACGCTTATGTTAATTTTACGCTACAATAACTAAAATCAATTTTTCACGCAATAAATTATATTCTAATCTTGGTAGTTGAGATTTTTCGAGTAACGTAACAATTGCAGGAGTGCCCTTTACAGTAGCATTTATTGTCTGATATTTGTATTATGTTTGTAATATAACACCTGCTGATTTTATCTATGAATACATGACTCCAAAAATAACATCATCGTTCGACCTGATGCATTCGATATTTATCCAATTTGTTATGTTAATTTTTTAAAAATATTTTATTACATGAAGAATAGTGTTTATGAATCGAAAATAGTAATAATAAAATAGAAAAAGTAGATAATATGTTTTAAAAGTTTTTAATAAAAATATTTAATTAAATTTAAATTTAATTTTTCAATAACAAAATTTTTTGTTTATCCATTATACAACAAATAAATTATGAAATTGAAATTTAAATGAACTTTAAATTATATTTAAACAAATGAAAAAATTGTAAATTTAAAGAAATGGCTTCTTTATCACGAAAATTAGGTAATTATAAAGAATAATGTCATAAATAGTGAAACTACGTGTACCGAAAAAAGCAAGTTTTTCATTTGGTTTAACGAAATTAGGCTAATTAAAATTCCCTCAAATTAATGCAATTTTCTACCGCGCAAACAACTGCCCTGGATGTATAAGAATGTTCTTTAGTATAATATATTGATAATGTTTACATTTTTATATTCTTTTGTTTTTTATTTAAGTAGATTTTTTAAGATACAATAAGAAATGAATAGTTGAATACAAAGAATTCCTGAGTATTTGTTACGGAAGAAACGCGAAATACACAACGGGCAAAATGTATTTAATGTTTAATGTAAAACACATTTGCAGACTGTACTTTTTTGCAGCAGTCTTGTTTCTTTGATGTTAAAAGAATGCAATTTAAAACGTAAGTTAAAAAAGACAATGAATTCAATTACATTGCGACAAAGAATTTCATTTTGTGAATCAGGTATAGAAATGATAAACAATACAATAAATTGAGAATAAAAAGTTATGTAATAAAAATGAGGATTTTTGAGATTTTGCAAAATAATATCGGTTTAAATAAATAGGCATTTATTTTAATTTTTTTAGTTTGAATTACTTTTATGTAATCTAACGCATTTTCGAATATAATTAATGATCACAATAAGTGAA
>JABFPJ010007003.1:0-10344 GCA_022817425.1 Gryon sp. ZL-2020 | reverse complement strand
ATTCATTCTGTAACTGGCAAAAAAAAGCGGATACGTGGCATTGTTGTAATATTTCTGTCAGGAGGAACATTTATTACAATATTCTTGTCTAGGTTAGATAAAAACAATTTATGTGGAGTTGTTTCCTACTTTGCATATTAAATTGCCATACAATTATTTATTATTGTTATCGAAGTGTCAACAATTTCTGAATAGGTTATATAATGCAAAGAGTCTATGAAAATTATCTTGCTGACAAAGTTGAGGGAGGATATAGATACAATATAGATAAAGTTCGCGGTAATGTCACGTAAGTATTCAATTTTTAATCACACATTTATTCATACATTTAAGAATTTTGTTGACTATGGTTTAAAAGGTTAGAGTGCTCTCCTCGTACTAGTTTATAAAATAAGTAAATAAAATATTATATTAATCTTTATAACATTTAGATTTTTTATTGAATAAAAGATTATTGAAGAACATTTTATTCATTTTTATTTTGTGTAATGTTTTAAAGTTGCAAATAATAGAAGCTATGTATTTTGTCCAATTTCTCTATAACACTTCATGTTATTAAATCAGATTTTGTTTAAAATAATATTGATGTAAAACGATGAATGTGTTAATTGTTTATAAAATTCTCTTTTTAATTTGATCTGAAACAATTATTATTAAAGTTATAATTGTAACATAAAACTGCAAGTATTTTTGACAATATTTTGTAAGTTTTTCGAATTATATTACAAATGACTTGTAATTCTATACAATTTCTATTGTGTTAATAAATAGTTTGTATGAACAGAATTTTATGTAGAATTTGTAATTTATCTTTATGTTCTAAAAATTTACATTCATATAAATGAAATAAATATGTGAAACATATGTAAATATGCGAAATAAATATCAAATAACTATTGCGGGTTTAGAAATATGTTTGGATAGACTTATTCATAATAATCGGTTTTTGTATATGTTTAAATCAGTCGTCAATGAGCAACCAACGAAGTCACCGGTTTCTTTTGTATTAAACATATTATATAAATAATTGTACGACCAAAAAGTGAAATCCTATTATAAATAATAAGCGATATTTATTTTAAACGTTAAATCCACGTACAGCTATTTATTCCTTGCAGTGTTTAATATATAATATTACATGAAATAAATATAATAAAATAGCAAACTATAATAAAATAAAAACTAATTAATTTATGATTTTATTACATTTTATGAATATAAAATTATTTTATTACATTTTATAAATATTTAATTGTAAGATAATTTTTTAAGTCTTTTTAAAATCGGAAAAATGTATATGTTGAGAAGTAATATCAGCTTTTGTTTTCAGTTACCTCAATTGTAGTAAACAAAATTTACCTTGCAAAGGCAGAGCGATTTTAAACAATTCGACTTTCGTTTTAAATATCACTACGAAACATTTTCATCCTTGCGATAATTTGGCAAATGCTAAGCACGAATTTAAACGTGCTTTAAGGCATGCCGTGCTAAACGCTTGTCAGCCCGAAGATTTAAAAAAAATTTACGACAATATTAGAGAATCGTAAGTTGTTTCATAAGAAATTGCATTATTTATTATTTCATTAAAATTTATATATATTTATAAAAAAATTATTATAATCTATCTATTGTTTAAATAATATATCATGTATGATCAATTTTATACTTTAATATATAATTTGTATATTTCATATATTATTTAGAAAAAAATAAAAATATATACGTAAATAATATAGAAGTTATATATAATATATGAAAAATATATATTTTTATATATTATTTGCGACATTATGGCATATATTTAAATTATATTTTAGTCCCTGAGAGAAAACCTGTCAAGAAGTAAATGTATATTTTTTATAAATATTGCAGGAATCCTGAAGCTGCCCGTGAAGTGACATATCTATCTGTAAGGTCATTAATGGCAACTTGGAGAGCGACAGTCCAACCACCAATACCGCAAAATATATCGCATTTGCACGATATTTTGCAAATGGAACAGTGGAGAGGGAAATGCAATTACAGTAGAGGTGTTGTCGAAACGAATTTAGTGCGATGCAATATAGGTGCATCATTGATGATATACAGTCCAGCATTTGTAAGCCAGTTTATGGGTGCTACGGACTTGTATATTGATGCTACCTATCAAGTTACGCCAAAGATTCGTGGAGTGTACCAGTTGTTTGTTGTAATGGCTGAAAAGATGAACCACGTATGTATTTGTGCATACCTCCAATAAGTGTGAAATAAGAAACTTTCATTATTGTAATAACATGTATAATTAACTAAGCAATGCATTTATTAATACCAGATATTTCCAATTATGTGGGCGCCGATGGAAAAAAAAACACTGCAAGTTATACATCAATTTTGAGAGCATTTTCGCAAAATTTGCCACAACTGATACCTGTGACAGTCACTGGAGATTATGAGCAAGGTATGCGCAGTTCAGTGATGACCGTTTTTCCGAACGCCGTATTCCAAGGATGCAACGTACATTTCTCACGCGTACGTATGTCTACTTTAGAATATGGATATTATAGATATTATGATTTTATAAAGACACAACATATTTGATTATATTTATACATAATGTTTCTTAATATATATATAGGTTTATGTTTCTTTACTACATATAAAATATTGTAATAAAACAAATTATTATAAAATAATATGAATGAAAGTTTCTGCAGAATTTCTGTAACAAAAAATAATTTTATTTATTCTTTTATCGGGATCGACGGCCTAAAACATGTTGTTGTGAAAAGAGTGGGGGTAATTGAATACAGTGGAATGCCTGAATGGAGGGGATACGCGGTTGCCGATAGAGTGTTGCACATTTAAATTTAAATAAAATTAATAAATAATAAATAATTGTAAAAATATTATTTTTATGTTTTAGGCAATTTACAGGCAATTTAAACCTGTCCTTAAAAGTAGAGAAAATCATCACATAAGTGCCGAACTTCTGCAAATCCGGAACTACCTTGTTGCCCTGTCTTACTTACCATCAGATCATATTTCGATCGCGTATGGTAGTATTAAAGACAGCAGTTCTGTCGAAGCGCAACGGGTGTTACAACGAATATTTCAATATTTTGAATCATATTGGATTCGTAAAGTAACACCCGCTGTGTTCAGTATATATGGCGTACAGCGGAGGACAACAAATTATGTTGAAAGCCATAACTCTCTTTTGCTCTTTAAAATGCAATTGCATCCAAATGCGTGGGAATTTTTTGGTAAGTAAAACCATATATTTATACGAATAATACCAGCAATATGTTTTATTAACAATATATATATATATAGTGTTGCACGATGCAAGAAGAAATAACATTGTAAAATTGTTTAATATTTATTCTTAGACAGATTAGTCAACATCGTGAGTAGTAGCCATGCGGACTTAGACTGCATTTCAAATGCTCGAAATGTAACTCGAGCAAGCAGACGACGAGTAATTATCAGAAATGAGTTACTTGAACAAATGTGGGAGGATTATTCGGATGGAATGACAATTGCAGAGTTCCTCGAAAGAGGTTCGCGATTGTCTGAAGATACAATGCGGCAATTTCACGATGAATAACAAAACTGTGCAGTTGTATTATTGCAGTTAGTATTGCATGTGAAATTTTATTTTTTTCCTTCTTTATTTTATTATATATATATTAGTTGATATATAATTTCAAATTAGGGGCATGGAATAAAGTCCAATACCACAGAACTTATTCTGTGATGTAACGCAACATTAGCAAATTTATTATCAAATGAGAACAAATGCAAAAAGATTTAAAATTTAATTGTTTCATTAGTTGAGAAAATATAAAAAGAAAAAATAATGAAAATGGCAAAAATACGTATATTATATATACTAATTTCTTTTTTATACATATGCATATGTAATTTTAAATGTTTAACGACGTGAATACATTTTTTGCTACATTTACTTTTAAAGTGTTAGATTAAATTGTACTAATTGTGAATGTTACAATCACTTGTACTGAACATACATTTTTCAAATATTTTTTATACAGCTTTATTTTGTTAGCTACAACATTTTTATATGCAAACTTGGGTTTCAAACAGTTAATAACTTATTGAACTATTTTCAAGTGTTTATAAAACTATACCGAATTTTCCTTTAGTTTTAATATAGGATTCTTATTAAAATATTTTCAAATGCAAATAGTTGTATCACTTTTTATATTTTATGCAAACAAGTATAAATAAGTAAATATTATTTTAAACGTATGTATAGCTTTTTGAATCTTTTACATTCTAAATATAATTGCAATACTATAATAAAAAAGAAATAATATTTCTTAAATTAAAAACATATGATACCTTTTAATTTATGGATTATTAATCATTAAAAATATATATTTTATTATATTTCATTACATATATTATATATATTTTATTTATATATTGTTTTATATATAAAAATAATAAAAAATGTCACACATTATTTATTATAGATTTATTATCAAATTTATAATGCAACTTCGAAATCTGAAAGTTTTTAAAATCTGTTATATGTTTTTAAAATCAATGTTTCTTTTTTATCAGTTGCGATTGGCTGCTGAAATGATTAATGCAGATGGCGTCGTATGGCCTAATACTATAAATTTACGGAAAAGCCGAATTTCGATCCTTTTCATTAGTTACTTTTCAAATTGCAACATCTAAGTCATAATGGATGTGAATCGATTTTTCAACGGATATCTTTTTACATTTTGTGCTGACAAAAGGTATGTTCATTCTAAAGAATAAAAATATTATAAATAATTATAAGTATTAATTCGTTTTCTTTGTAAATAAAATGAAAATCTTTTATTTGAATGCCTTTATATTGTTATTTACATTTTATGATTTCACGCACATTTTGTTTTTGTTAAAGAGAAATCTGCAATTTTTGAATTAAAATATTATAAATAATTTTCAGTAACAATTCTATAAATAATAATTCGTTTTTTGTTTTGTCAAATAAGAATATTTTTTATGGTGGACAAGTAAAATTATTTGTCTTTGCAAACTATAATAAACACAAACAAAACATACTGTGTCTTTATGTTGGTGTTTACATTTTATGATTTTGTGCAATTTTTTTTTCGTTAAATAAAAGTTTACAATTTCATCCATTATTACAATTATTTTTAAACTTATTGAGTTAAATTATCTACAATGATAATATTTTTTGAAACATTGCTGGCTAAAAACCTACATTTGCATAAAATTTTAACAATGCACAGCGTTTTTTTCTTCAAAACGAATATGGCGGTTTCTTATATTTGAAAATGGCAACACATAAAAATTGCATTTGAATTTCAAGAAATAATTTTACTTTTCTTAGTTTTGTAAATGTATTGCCTTCTGTAATATTAAAGTTTTATTGTAATTGAATTTTACGAAATTGTGTTGTATTAATAATTAATTAATAATTGTGTTGTATTAATAATTAATTAATAATTGTGTTGTATTAATAATTAATATGTAAATAAAGATTATTTACAGTATGGCATTGTAGTATGGTGGCAATGTTTTTCTTCTTCTATTAATCTGACTTTTATTTTTATCTACAAATATGCGAAAAAATTACAATTACTTTGAACGATTTTTTTGTATATAAAAAAGATTATTGTCAGTTAACATTAATGTTTTCTAAGGTATGCTGTATGTTCAGAATCGTCAACGCCATGTTTTTCGCGAGCAAAAGTAAACGAAGATGGACGTATAGTGAGTGCAAGCACTCATAATCACCCTGTTGATCCATTGACGGAAGACATGTGCATTTTTCGATACGAGTTAAAAAGAGACGCGATACATAGCAATAGCACTGTAACCGCTCGGGAATTGTACAATCGCTTATAGATATTGTAAGTGATATTGTAATTATTATTTAATATATTTAATTTCATTTCAATAATAATAATAATAATTATTAAAATTTAATTTAAATTTATTTAATTTTTAATTTTATTAAAATGTATTATTTATTGTTAAATATAATAATTTATTAAAACTAAATTAATTTAAATTGAAAGTAAAAAATAAAAATAATCAACACATTTATTTTTTCAATATTTTAGGTATCCTGATGTATGCGAAAGATTAACATATAGTTCAATGCGATCATCGATTTCAAGATGGCGAGCGAATCGTGTATTCCCGGATGCAAATTCTTTGGTTCAATTTTTCGAAATTATCAATGAGCCATCTTGGAATTCGAGACTAGAATACCCGCGGGGAAACATGCACATTGAACTCATTCAAGTCGATAATAGTTTTGCTTTAATGATGTACAGCATTTCTCTAATTGATGCACTGAATGAAACAGAGATTTTGTTTCTGGATCTTGATAATGCTTTTACAGCAAATGTACAAATGGAAACTAAAATGACCATTTTTGCATTAGATAATGGTTATGTAAGTGAAATATTCATGAAATGTTCAATATAAGTTGTATTGTAAAATATAATTTTACGATCTATAATATTAAAAAATATTGCTTTTATAATTACAATTCATTTTTGTAAACAGGTATACCCGATTGCTTGGATTTTTATGGAGACAATCTCCCAAAATCAGTTTGAAGCTGTGTTGGCAACATTCAAACAAGCAGCTTTAGTTATTCAACCCGTTTCTTTTGTTGGACCCAAAAACTCAAATCTTCAACGAGCTGTTCAATCAGTGTATCCGGCTGCCCTGTATGAATGTCTGTTTTCCAATTATATTAAGGTAACGTATTGAGTACATCCTTTTTCTCATATTAATTAAATTGTTTCATTTTCACAAATTGTTATTATAAAATACAATATCTATTTATACATATTGTATTAATATAAAGGCAAATTTGTTTGTATAATTTCAACAGAGTGTTATTAAGAAATTTGACAACCTGGGAATTGTTAAAATTCCACAAACGAAGGAGATTCGCAAACAATTGGTTGCTTTGCCTTGTTTACCTCCAGAGGAAATTGAAGAAGGTTTACGAATCATCAAGCAAAGTGCTGAAAGGATCAATCCAATGATTGATGCCCTGCTCCGGTACGTGGAAGAATGGATAGAAAGTGTTACTCCGCAAGGGTTTTCCGTCTTCAACAATTTAAATGCAACAAGTTCCATCATAGCAGCGTACAAGTATATCTTATTGCACAGATTGTCAAATCAACCTGATTTATGGGAAATCCAAGGTAGTTATTGTAATTGTGTTTTTTTTTACATTTTGTTGCATTATATTGTTACTTATATTTTATTTAATTTCATTTGATTTTCAGATCAGTTAATGTGTTTATTAAACATAGCGCACTCAGATTTACTCAAAAGGCGCCAAAATCGTCGAGTAAGTCGCACACCGAAAAATCGCTGTATAATTCCTGCTCGACAGATGAAGGCTCTGTTCAAAAATCATGATGCAGGTCTACTTGTATCAGATTATTTAAAAATTGCCAGTAATCTTTGCCAAAGAGTAATTGAAGGTGCATTATTTAATATGCAGCGATTTGCAGGTATTTTGTTATATGCTTATTTAATTTTCCATTAATAAATTAAAATATACTGACTTATAATTATAAAGTTTTATACTTTTATTTATTATATGTAATTGTTTTTCAGGAAACGACAATCCAGTCAATGAACATGAAGAGGAGGACGAATTTCTTATTCTGTGCGTCGTGTGCCAAGTCGCGCCAAGAACCATTGCGTTGGAGCCGTACAAACAAATGATTCTATGTCAAGTGTGTTTCAATACGCTTCAACAAAAGCATTTGAATGTTCGTTGTCCCCTGTGCAGAGCGATGATTGATAATCACTTCGATGTGATAATCCCGCGACATCCAGGGCAAGCAAGGTCAATGGCACAATGTTTTTCGTGTGAAAACAACAGAAAAGTTGTTTACAAACCATGCATGCATATACTGCATTGTAGCGAATGCTCTTTAACAGCTAATCTCGACAATTGTCCAATTTGCCATATTATTATACAAGAAACAATGGACATTTATATTCCTTTGTAGATGTTGGATATTTTTAAGTTCCTATTTTTAAAGTTAGTTTGAAATGTTAATTGATAAACAAATTTAGATTCGGAAGATTTGTTTTAAAAATGATATTGTGCGAATTATTTTAACAGATAAATAAATGTTTAAAATACAATTATGTGAAAACCAAAATATTGTTTGGCTATTTTATAACTATAAATTAAAACAATAAGTCGTTAAATAACAAAAAATGTTATTAATTATATGTATTTGTGTTTGAATAATAATTTTTAATAATAAACAGGCCCATTTAATAAACAGGCCCATCGTGCGATAATGCCTGTTATGTGATTGATTCAGAGTCTTATCTTATTATTAGTGTAAGTTTATTTTTTAAAAAACAAACTAATTACACGCTACGATTTATGATTACATTTAAAAAATGTATTTATTTTTTTTCATTTGATTTTCAACATTCAATGTATAAAGTTGCATTGTTTAATAATTGAACCAATTCAAGGTCATATTTTAATATGAGGTTTTGTTCCAAACAAATGTTTTAAAGATTGACTTTATTTCAAAGTTTGCAACCGTTGATCATACGAAAATTAAAATAATAAAAGAAAAATTATTTTAAAAAACAAATTTTGTTTTAATATTTACATGTTACGTTGTGGCATTAATGTATAGGTTGATAGTTAACATAATATTTTTGATATTACGTCATCTTATTATATTGAATGATAATATAAAACAAATTTACGATTTAAACAAAATAAAACAAATTCGGTTTTGTTTTAAAACATGTTAACATCGACTTTGAATTCTTTTTTATTGTCTGACGTTTGTTGTAGGAATAATATTGTATTCTTTCTTGCGCTGAAAAATGAATATATAATTATGTATAAACATTGTGAAACATATTTATATTATTCAGCAAAAACTCGTTGCATTATTTAATGAAAAAGTTTAATAAAAAATGTATTTTTCTATTTATTTTGTTTTAATTCTGTCATATTAAAAATGATATAACAAATGACCAATTTCTTAAAGACTAATTCTTAAGTCAATTTATTAATATTATTAATCAATTGACTTCATTTCATTTTATTGAGTTTAGTTGTTTAATTTGGTAAAGACACTAATAATGTAATATGGTGAAATGAAAGTCACGCAAGATATTTCTGCAGCAGCCAATTCTGCTGGGGTTGGACGCTGAAGATTTGCGGGGAAATTCACAGACATTACACCGATTTATTGTGGCACTGTGAATACCGCAGTTTTCCACCCAAGGCAAATTATGACTTCCTCGGAGATTACGTTGATCGAGGAAAACAATGACTGAAGAAAATTTGTCTATTGATTGTATATAAGATCAAATACCGCAATAATCGCATATACTGGATTTTAAGTGAGCAGTTCAGAAATTGGATGAAAAGAAGTACATAAGCGTCTGAGTTATGATGTGTGAAATTCGCAATCAATTCTGTTAACTATACGATTTAGTAATTAGAAATATATAAAAAAATTAAGAAACCTCGTTCGTCTAATGCAGAATCATTGTAATAAAATATTTTTTCATTGCAAAACACAGTTCCAATATTCATTGGAGTTTGTTTCAAATATATAATAAGAAAATCAATATATTGTTAAATTTGAAAAAAACGATGGTCAGAAGTAAAACATACTCACTACTTCAGTAGATTACTAACTAGTGAGTTAAGTCTCTGCTTCAGCCAGACAAGAATGAAATAAAGCCGAGATTACTTAACAAATGTTTATATTAACAATGACTTTAATATTAAAATTTGTCTTTATTTAACGAATTGTAGTACTCAAAGTAAATAAAGCAAACTTTTTTATTTATAAGGTCAATATAAAATGTTGATATTTTATTGGAATGTTTTATCTTTCAAGTTATAACATATATATTTGTAACGTGCTTGCAATGAAATATTTTTACATGTAATTGTACAAAAAGATTAAAATGTAAGTGTTATATATTTATCTATAACATAAGTTTGTTTCATTTCAAGCAATTATTATTTTAACTTTTTTAAATTGCATCTTGCAGTTTTCAAACAATACTTTTTACATTAAATGTAAAGTTTTTGAGGTATGGGTAGTGTTATATTAAAGTATATCTTTTATTTATTTATACGACTTTTCACTCAGTAAATAAATGCTCGTGACGAGAATGGCACAAACTTAGAAGTACGTTTCGATGCGGTACCTAGTCTTAATTGTTGTCTTTTACATTTTCCAATAAACATTTTTTGATTTATTACTCATATTGTAATAAATCTTCCTCCTGGCAGAAAGTGATTATAATTATTACGACAATGACACGTGTTGGCTGAACTGA